>JAFLJL010017140.1:15000-31099 GCA_018398815.1 Conus ventricosus | reverse complement strand
ACACACACACACACACACACACACACACACACACACACACACACACACACACACACACACACCACACAGAGTCATGCACACATTATCTACTCAAATAAAGCGTTAGTTTGCTCGTAGGAAAAGTATACTCGCTACCTTCTTTGATGTTAAAAAAGCCTATGACAAGTCTGGCACAGGCGCTTGTTATACAAACTGATCCTGATTGGAATATCTGGAAACATGTACAATTATATTAAATCATTTTAAATAATAGAAGTATGTTAGCCAGAGTAGGAAGAAGACACTCAACACTCAGAAAACTAGACATGGGAATTCCGCAAGGCTTAGTATTAACACCTATTCTTTTTAACATCCTTATTCACGATCTCCCAAAAGCAGTCTCCAAAAATGTCGTTCTAGTGCAATACGCAGATGATATCTGTATTTGGATGGAAGTAACTCTGAAAAAGTCAACCCCACAAAGAGCACAGAATTATGTTAGAAGACTACATCAAAGAGATTTAGATAGCATAGGGAACTATATGTCCTTGTCCACTGAATAAACAAATATGATGGTTAATGCAGGAAGCAATCCAGAAAATTTACCAGTCTTCAAACGTCTCGAGGAACCTTTAGAACATAAACAAAGTATTAAATGTTCAGGACTTTTCTTTACTCCAAAATTATCTTGGAATATTCATTTTGAATATATATATTAACAAAGGCTAGGAAAAGTCTGAATTTACTAAAGACAATAAGCAGACTACCCTGGGGAATGGATTCAAAAACTCTACTTCATCTTTCTATTGCTCTTGTTAGATCAAAACTTACATTTTGGTCAAGAAGTGTACTTTAGCGCTCCAAAATTTCTTCTAAAAAAGTTACAAAGTTTGGATTGCAAAGCCATTAAATTTGCTCTCGGTATCCATATCCAGGCCTCAAACGCAAAGACATAAAGAGAAGCTGGAAATTTGCCCCTTGATGGTTATCGTGAACTAGCTGCATCAAAATTTGTCATAAAATCGAGTGCTGGTGATAATTACATTCAAGAAGATTTAAGAATTAGATCGGTCACTGACTTTCTAAAAAGGGCAATTACCATTAAATCGCAAGAAACAATAGCTACATATACTTCTGACTTGATTAAGTGTTCAAAAATAGATATTAAAGAAGTGGCTAAAAAACCATCTTCTTCATCTATTCCATCATGGGAGATAACAAAACCTATTCTTGATACTGGTTATTCTGATATAAAAAAGGGTAAATATTAATATCATCACAAATTTAGCAAAATCACATGTATACGAAAGATATCAAAATCATTTTGAGGTGTTTACTGAGGGTTCCGTTTTAGATGATGGAAATGTTGGTGCAGCATTTGTTATACCTTCCCTTAAAACTCAAAGATCGTTCTTTCTGGGTAGCAATTTATCTATATTCACAGCCGAATTAGTAGCTATAATGATGGCAATGGAATTTCTAACAGATCTTCCATTAACTTCGCTCAGATAGTTTTTTTTTGTAGATTCAAAATCAGTCCTACTTGCCCTTGACTCCTCTAATATATCGACACGACCCGACCTTGTGTTTGAAATTAAATATCTTTTATACTGTCTGGTGTCTAAAGGCATTATTATAGAATTTTGCTGGATTCCTTCGCATACTGGTATACTTGGAAATGAATTGGCTGATAGGGCTGCGAAAAAGGTGCTAAAAAAGCAGGGTCATTTTCTGAGTTGAAAATAAAACCGTCAATAGTAGAATGTTACCATACCCTTTCATCGACTGCACGGAAGAGAGCTCAAACAAATGTTGATACGTCTACCGAGATTTCATCCAACCAACGGGAAGCTTTTCCAATAGACCTTGTATTAAGAAAAATGCCTGATCTTCCAGTTTATTATTCCAGACAAATATCTTCTCTTATAATTCGATTAAAGCTAATGCTTTGAAAACAAAGTTTAGTAAGAATACTAACTGAATTTGTGGTAAAGAGATGACACTGAACCACATTTTGTTCAATTGTCACAAGCTGACTACTTTCTTACCAACATCATTACGATCCAGTACTTTTTCTGGAGAAAAAAAAAACTTGCAAGATCTACTTTCGAATCATTCTCTGCTGATCGAAATTGCTGAACACTTAATACATAGTCCGATTGGGGATTTTATTTAGAAAGTTTTGAGCTAACACATTTTGGATAGTGATGGATTTTTGTTTTCTTGCTAAATGTTAGTGTTTTTTTTCTCTCCACTAATTGTTGTACTTAAGATTATTGATATGTTTATTGTTCAGTTTAGACACACTATACAGATACATACACGTACACACTCACATACAAAGGCTTACATTCATGCTTATACAACACACAGGCTTATTCATTTAATCATGCAGTCAGTCAGTCACTCTCTTCTTTCATTCAGTCTAATATCACTCAAAGTGAACAGACGTTAAACAGAAGTACGAACGAACACACACACACACACCACACACACACACACACACACACACACACACACAAACACACACACACACACACACACACACACACACTCGCATACACACATGCACATACATACATACACATTCACACGCACATACAAACACATACACAAACACACATAACATTCACACACACACGCACGCACGCACACGCACACACTCACAAACATACACACACAGACGATAAAACACACACACACACACACACACACACACACACACACACCACACACGCACATACACGCACACACACACACACACACGCGCGAGCGCGCACACACGCAGGCACGCACGCACACAGCGCGCGCGTCACACACACACACACACACACACACACACACACACACACACACACACAAGCGCGCGCGCGCACGCACGCACGCACGCACGCACGCACGCACACACACACACCACCACACACACACACGCACACACACACACACACACATCAACTCTTTACCCTTTTCCCTAGACAGTCCAAAATCCCACAACACGTGAAAAGATAACACGAAGGAGACTGAAACTAAACCACCTACGTGTAGACCACAATAGACCCATCAGATTTAGATCCAGGAGATATGGATTGAATGACGGGTAGAAGTGGAGGTAATTATATATATATATATATATATATGTGTGTGTGTGTGTGTGTGTGTGTGTGTGTGTGCGCGTCACAGCCCAGAGGGAATCCAGGCCAATCCAGAATCGGTCTAGTCCAAACTAGAATCTCAATATGACCTAGGCCGTATTAAGATTCTAGTTTGGACTAGACTTTTACCAGTCCAAACTAGAATCACAATATGGCTTAGTCAATATTAAGATTCCAGTTTGGTCTAGCAAAAGTCTAGTCCAAAGTGGAATCTTAATACGGCCTAGGCCATACTGAGATTCTAATTTGGACTAACCGCTAGTCCAAACTGGAATTTAGTCCAAAATGGAATTCACAACACACACACACACATTTTTGAGTATACTTTTTACTTTTGGCTGTTTGAAAATCTGCATTTAACTCTGCTTGGTAACACAAGTATGAAAAGATACCAGTTTCTGAGCGAGCAGGTGGCACAGTCGGTTGTGTCACTGACACCGAGCACTGAAATCAGTTCAACGTTCTTTGCCTCTGTAAGTTTATTATACGCAGAGACAATCTCGATCTGCACTGTTGGCGGATGAAGTTCCTTTCTTCTTCACCTGTCGCACCTGTTTAAGACACGAGAGAAACAGACTTAAAGTACTGGACGTGACGAGCCCTGACAGATGTTGTCAATATCATTGCACGTATCTATCTTAGATTTGCTCCGTTTGCACAATGTATTAAACGTGTGTTTAAAAACGGGCGAAAAATAAGGATTGGTCAAAAACCAACCACACACACAAGGGAGACACGGCGGATTGTCTGTACTCTTGGCGTCAAATAGAGACACACCACAGTCCATAATTCTGTGGTGTTCTCACCAACAAGGGTTCAAAAAAGAATCCAACAGCACCACCAAAGCAACCAGCGAAAGGTAGTAAATAAAACAAAACGAAAGTGTGGAGAGGAAAAAAGTTGTAGAAAAACTAAAAAAATTGTGCAAACAGTATAAAATGTAGGGGACAATCTTTGAACCTATGCTTGAGGATCCATTTAAGGATGCAAGGGAGATCAAAAGATATGGAACAGTCTGAGTGGTCAGCTCTGCTATTCAATAACCCAAGCATTGTCAGCGGCTAAGAATTGTGCAGAACAACCTTACTTGGATCTCCTAAGAGATGCAATCACCCACTGATTGACCAAACAGTATAATGTTGAACATTTAAGTAGTAGAGGGAAAAAACAAGGCAGGTTAACAATTCTTCCGTCATTATAGTAATGACCTGGCAAAGATTTGAAATTAAGAAAATAAAAAAGAGGGTTGAAGATGAAGAAAATAGGAAAACATATATTATAAATATGAAAACCCTTCTCTAGCTGCATGAGGGAACCATTGCAATCTCTCTCGAAGGCAGATCTATATGTATTGCCTGATCCTAGCCTTTCGTCCGCTGGATCAGACTCATCAGGGAGACACAGCTGATTGTGTCTGTGTCCTGGCGTCAAATAGAGACACACAACAGTCCATAATTCTGTGGTATTCTCACCACCAAGGGTTCAATTTTTTTTTTTTTTAAATTCAAAATCTTTGCGAAGTCATTACTGTAACGACTGAAGAATGTTAACCTGCACTTGTTTTCCCCCACTACTTAATTGTTCAGCATTCTATTGTTTGGTCAATCAGTGGGAGATTGCATCTCTTAAGAGATCCAAGTAAAGGTTGTTCTGTACAATTCTTAGCCACTCACAATGCTTGGGTTATTGAACAGCAGAGCTGACCACTCAGACTGTTCCATATCTTTTGACCTCCCTTGCATCCTTGAATGGATCCTCAAGCATAGGCTCAAAGATTGTCCCCTACATTTTTATACTGTTTGAATAATGCTTTTAGTTTTTCAGCAACTTTTTTTCCTCTCCACACTTTTGTTTTTGTTCCATTTTACTACCTTCACTGGCTGCTTTGGGAGTGCTGTTGGATTTTTTTTTTAAACCCCTTGGGCGGTGACAAACCACGAGTTATGGTTTGTGGTGTGTCCTATTTGACACAAGAGACAGACACAATCACCCGTGAGTTTTCCCTGTGGTCCATCCAGCGGACGAAGGCCGGGACAGCAATATAAAAAAATGTGCCTTCGAGGAGATTTTGGGGTTCCCCTCAGGCAGTTGAAGGGTTCTCTAGTTAAATTTTTCCCCATTTTCTTATCTTAAAATTTTTTTTTTTTTTTTTTTTTAAAGTTAAAATTTTACCTAGTCTTACTAAAACGATAAGAATTTTTAAACCTGATTTGTTTCCCCCCCTACTTAATTTTCAGCATTCTCTCTCTCTCTCTCTTTTTTATTATTTATTGACAAAATTTGAAGTAAAAAGGCAAAAAGCAATGTAACAAATATAATCCGTATTTGGGCGGTTTTGCTCTTTTTCAGGACGCAAAACTGTGTGTCACGTCAAAAGTGGGTGACTTCATCGGCCGATGCAAAAAAGAAAAACTTGCGTCATGCGAAGTCTCCCAAAGTGATGAAAGTTAACACCCTCTGTTGTTATTATTTTGTCATCCCCCCCCCCACCAATATACTAACGCCCCCCCCCCCCTTTTTGTTCTCTCTCCTCTTCTCTTTCTCTCTCTACCCCCCCTCTCTCTCTCTTCTCTTCCCCCTCTCTCTTCTCTCTCTTTTCCTCTCTTTTCAGGTTTTCACTTTGCTAGTTGTCCAGAGGAAACAACTGAGCCCTTTTAAATGCAAGGGAACTTGGTGCTTTGTATAATGTTTTTTTGTTTGTGGTTCAGGCCTTGTGGGTGCTTTGTTTGTAGTTTAGAATCCAGAATTTTTCCTGAGGTCCCCATGAATGTCGCTGTTTGTACTGTTTTTCAATTTGGGCAAAAAGGTGTTTTGAAGTGAGGGGTTTGTCATGTTGAAATGATGTGTGACGGGGGTGCTTTTTATTGTTCGGAGGAAACCCTATGTAAGTAAAAGCTTTGTTTGAGCGAGTTGCTTTGTTTCTCTCGTTTTGAGCTCCTTGCATTTGGTGCATTTAAGAGCAGGTCCCACGTGTTTTTTGGGGCCCCCGGACATCTCATGGCGAAGGGTGAATGTTCGCATAACATCACTGGTGAACTGGGTCTTATACGTCCTTACAGAAAACAGCGTTTTCTGGTACATTGTGGCTTCCAGGGTTGTCAGTGGAGGTTCTTGGGGAGGAAGCATGGAAGGCTCGGATGCTTGTAGACTATTTGAATTTTTTCTTCTACTTGGGAGCTCTAGCATGGCTTGTTTCATCCTGTTTGTTTTCATGAAAGGCTGGTAGTGTGTTGCGCCACTGAGTAGAGGAGGGTTGGCGGGTTGTGGTGTGAGAAGGGCCCCTTTTTGGGAGTTTGGGGCCTGTTTTCGGGGTTCATTACGTGAGATGTGCTGACTCTTTAAGGGCTTTCGGATGGTGTGGGTATGTCCCCTTACGCTGAAAGTGTTGGCGATTTTTGGGCGCGAAGGGGAAGGCTTCATCCTTTCGAGCAAAACCTGGAGGGGGGCATCTGGCTGAATGGTATGTTTTTTTTGCTACCTGGGGATGACAGATAAAGCATGTAGGTAAACATGGGCGTTGTTGGTTTTGAGAAAGATCTGTTGGAGGAAGCCTTCCTTGGGGTGATGTTGATGTCCAGGAAGGGGATGGAGAAGGTGTGACTGATAGGTGACTTGCAGTGGGATGGAAAAATGTTGATGAATTCGATGAATGATCAAGTTTTCCGAGTTTTTTGGGCCACAATAGAAAAATGTCATTATGAGCCCTTTCAAGCAGCTGTCGCGTGATGGGGGTTGAGTGAGGGCTGTCCCCTAAACCATCCATGAAGATGTTTGCCCTGGTGGGGGCCATAGGTTCCTTGCTGTCCCGAATTTTTTTTTTTAGATGTTCCCCAAAGGGAACACGTTGTTTTTTTAAAATGTGTTCACCCCTTTAAAGGACTTCTCAAAAGGGGGGGTTTTTGTCGCAGATGGGGCTGTAAAAAGTACGTGGCGGTTTCCCTGTCTCCCTGTGGGATGTTGTATGAGGCCCCAACATCAATGGTAAGAGCAAGGTGCCCCTGTTGAAAGGCCCTGGCCGGATTCCCGTCCGTGCGTTTGTAACATATGGTTGTGTCTTTGCGTGACTTGGGGGGGTGGTTACGTATCTGAAGCCAGAAGTCAACCGTTTTGAGAGATTTTCAGTTGGGCCATTTTTTCCCGACACGATTGGGCGCCCGGGGGATTCTGCAGAGTCTTGTGTATTTTTTTGGGAAGTGGGGAGAATGATGAGTCCCGTGTCTTTAGCTCCCCTGCGCCATTTCTTGGTGTTGTCATCAAAGTGGCCGTCGTGTGGAGATGTTTACCAACTCGTTTGAAAACTTGCTTTTGGAGGTAGGTCATTTGGGGTGCTTGTAAGCAACTGGGTTTTTTAGTGTCTTTTTGGGCCCCAGTGATGTAGTTTTCGGTGTCTGGACTACAGCAGCACCACCCCTTTTTAGCTTGCTGATTCTGTGTTCTGTGGGACTAGCGCCTAGTGTTGAGGGTGCCTTTGATTTTTCCTCGTTATCCCCCTGGTGTCCAGAACTGCGTTTTGTGTAGTCGGTTTTTTTTTGGGGGGGACAGTATGTATCCAGAGTCTGTCTCTTCCGATGGGTGGTGGAATCCCCTTTTCTTTTAAAATTTTGGGGACAGGACTGTCTTCTTCATCTGCAAAGACCTCTTGAGTTAACTTTCCCTGCGTCTATTTTCAGTTGGTTTTTGGTCCAGCGTTCGAGGGGTTGGACAGAATTTGGGTCCTAAGGCTAATACTTCTTCTGTGCTGGTGTAGATATGATTTGACAAATTCATTACCCGTTTGGAGGCTATTCTGGGTTCAAGCTGTTATCCTGTGTGTTGGTTAGAGTCTGTCTGCGTTTGAATCTTCTACATTTGCGTTTGGTCACTGTTATGTCCTACGCTTGTACATTCTGTGATATCTTCTCGAGTTTATATATTTACTAGATATACGTCTTTTTACTAGACATATGTCTTTCTAGATGTGTCTTTCAAACTTGATATACGTCTTTTTCAGGTGTACAACTTTCTACTAAATACACGTCTTTCCCCTAGATGTACGTGTGTGTGTGTGTGTGTGTGTGTGTGTGTGTGTGTGTGTGTGTGTGTGTGTGTGTGTGTGTGTGTGTGTGTGTGTGTTTAATTAGATATGTCTTTCTAGTAGATACGTCTTTTTACTAGACATTCGCCCTACTAGATGTGAGTCTTTCCACTAAATATACATCTTTCTACTATACATGGGGTTTGGTTTTTTTCTAGATATACGTCTTTCTACTAGATGTATGTCTTTTCATTAAACGTATGTCTTTTTACTAGATACATGTCTTTCCCCTAGATATACGTCTCTGTACTTTCCCCTAGATATACGTCTCTGTACTAGAATACGTTTTTCTACAAGGTACATGTCTTTCTATTTTACATACGTCTTTGTACTAGATATTCACGCATCTTTCTACCAGAAGAAAGAAGAAAAAGAAACACCCGAAGGTGCTGGGGAGGACCCAGAGAAGCACTGTCTTCACCTGCCCCTAGAGCAGTCCTGTACCACCCTTGGAAGCCTGCGCTGTGTTGACGATGGGTACAGGCACGCGCAGGACACTCCATTAAGATATCAAGGGACATAACTGCTCCTGAACAGAGGTAAATTAGACTACAGGATGCAGCTCATACCAGCCTTAAAGTAGCATCCCCATGGGTGTACCAGCCCGTATTTCATGACTGCAGAGCCCACCGGCGAAAAACACCACCCTCCAGCTGCCGAGCACACCCCACAGACCAACCACCCCTGCCCACGGACAGATGAAGACAGTGCCACTCCAGACACAGCCAAGCTTTCGCCATACGGTCTTATGTGCCCTCAAGAGAGAATCCAAAGTTGTAGTCTTTCCCACTGTCAACAGGACTTTCCCTGTGGTCAGTGGGTCTTTCCTCACCGTCACTGGACCTTTCTCCAGGGTCAGCCTAGTTGAGGCAAAGAAGAAAAAGAAACACCCGAAGGTGCTGGGGAGGACCCAGAGAAGCACTGTCTTCACCTGCCCCTAGAGCAGTCCTGTACCACCCTTGGAAGCCTGCGCTGTGTTGACGATGGGTACAGGCACGCGCAGGACACTCCATTAAGATATCAAGGGACATAACTGCTCCTGAACAGAGGTAAATTAGACTACAGGATGCAGCTCATAACAGCCTTAAAGTAGCATCCCCATGGGTGTACCAGCCCGTATTTCATGACTGCAGAGCCCACCGGCGAAAAACACCACCCTCCAGCTGCCGAGCACACCCCACAGACCCAACCACCCCTGCCCACGAACAGATGAAGACAGTGCCACTCCAGGACACAGCCAAGCTTTCGCCATACGGTCTTATGTGCCCTCAAGAGAGAGAATCCAAAGTTGTAGTCTTTCCCACTGTCAACAGGACTTTCCCTGTGGTCAGTGGGTCTTTCCTCACCGTCACTGGACTAGATATTCACGCATCTTTCTACTAGATATACATCTTTCTACTAGATATTCATGCACCTTTCTACTAGGTAGACATCTTTCTATGAGACAGGTTCTTCTAGTCAGGTCTGTTACACACAGTCTCTGCAAGACATGGTCTAACGTGTAAGGTTTGTCTAGAATTCTACGGACTAATGGAAATACACTGTTCAGTACACACACACACACACACACACACACACACACACACACACACACACACACACACACACACACTTGCACGCGCGCACGCACATACGTACACACACACACACACACACACACACACACACACACACACACACACACACACGCACGCACGCGCGCACGCACGCACGCACGCACGCACGCAAGCATGCACGTACACACACACACACACACACACACACACACACACACACACACACACACACAGACACACCACACTGCACGGGCGCGCACGCGTGCGTTTTTGTTTGTACGGTTGGTAGTTTTTCCTTTTTTTTTTTTTCTTTTTTGATTTACGTCATGTTTCTACAAATCATAGAAAAGTTAACAGCAGTACCAAGAATCAAAACGCCTTTAGCTAGCTCCAATCTTTGGACTTGCACAATGCAACCATGTTTGATTGCGCATTGGAAAAGTATCTTGCCACTAAACCTAAACAAAAAGCAGGTCCACGGAAAATAGTTTCAACCGTGTTTTCAAAGAACGTTTGATGGTGGTATCCTATATCTGTTTTGACATAATGATGGTGCTAAAATCCCATAGCCGGAGAAGGAGGGGAAAGAGTGAGATGTGGGGATGGGGTGTGGGGAGGAGCAGGTGTGTGGGGGGGGGGGGGGGGGGGGGGGGGGGGGGGGGGGGGGGGGGGCCAGGAGTTGGAGAGGGTAAGTGTGTCTCTGGTCTCCTCTCCACTGACTCTGTTAATCTCTTGTCTCCAACACTGGTTCTTAATGTTAATGATCTTTCTCCGATTATGCGAGTGTGAGGAGAGACGGGCCTATATCCCCTGTACAACAAACAAACAAACAAACAAACAAGCAAACAAAAACGTGCGACCAGTCACCGCGGCCAAGTGGTTAGCGTCGCGGACTCCCGGCTGGGAGGTCGTAGGTTCGAATCCCATCAGAGTCATGTGGGTTTTTCTGCCCCGACCGGCTCCTACCCAGTGTTGAGTTTGCTGCTGACTCAGTTGGGAAGACTGGGACCACACAGTCGAGTTTCATCCACGTAATGGATGCGTTTCTGAGAGTGTTGCTCAAATTTCCTGACCAACACTGCAGGTGCCTGTATCTCTCAGCCCTGGTTGACGCCGAGATATATCATGAAAGGAAGCGTAGAGTACAGCCCTGTCATGTAGTCTCAGACCGAAATGGAAATCCGTAGCATCATCTTAATTATCCTCATTCTCATCGATCAGCATAAATAAATGTCTCAAATTCTGTGGCCCTTCATGTCCTGCTCTCATGGTGACCTCAGTTTCGATGTCCTCTCCACGTCTGTGGCCTTGGTTTGGTTCCGTCGGGGTCACCGGCATCGGCGAGTCCATGGGGGCTGTCGTTGGGCGGACGTGGTGGCGCCCTCCGGAGGGAGAGCTCACTCACGCCGGCTCCGCGACTAAGCAATTATTGTCGTCAGTAGGGGGCTTAGTAGGTGGTGTCCTGCGTATGTTAGATCAGAACAGGTGCCACTGAACACCACTGAAGTGACTCGGCAGCAGTGCAGTGTCTCCTCCGGTGGGTTGCCTCTTGACGACTTGACATTGACTGCTCCCTGTGGATTGCCGGTGCCGGGGCTGCGGCGGGGCCGACCCGGCTGTGTGTCTGTGGACGGGGTGTCGGAACGAGCGGCGTGGGTGCACTGCCGCTGAGGTGGCGCAGAGGTTGGGGCAGAAAAAAAAACAAAAAAAAAAAAACCAAACGTGTGTGTTGAATGTAACAGATACTGTCTGCTCTGTATATGTTTCATGAGTTCCTTGGCATGGGGTTCCTTTGAAAGGTTGCAGCAGGTTTTGAAAGGGGGGTGGGAGGGGGGTGGGGGGTGGGGGGACTGCAAGCGGAAATGGAGTCAGCCGAAAAAACAACAACAAACAAACAAACAAGGGCAAACAATTTACATGACAAAACACGACGCGTTTCGACCTCTTAGGTCAACCTTCACGCAAGCTAAACAACGTTCAGGACAATGAAAACGAAGAACGAGCAGTCACTGATCAAGATTCGACGCCCATCTTGCGCCGAACACGAAAAGAGAAGTGACCGCTCGCTCTTCGTTTTCATTGTCCTGAAGGTTGTTTATCTGGCCTGAAGAAGGCCTAAGAGGTCGAAACGCGTCGTGGTTTGTCTTGTAATTTGTTTTTCTTTGTTGTTTTTTTTGGCGGACTCACTGAGAATTATCCTTAAAATAGGTTACAGAATGTCACTGGCAAACCAGTCGAAATAAGGTAACCCGGGTATTGCCGGTGTCTCCGACATCGTCATCATGGTCTGGGTCACGAGTGGCAAGGCGTTGATGAGTTGTAGCGTGCTCTGGTCAAGCTTCTCGAAACGAACTGAAGAAGTGGTGTCAGCAGATATCATCAACAGCAGCAGCAGCAACGACAATAAAAGCAGCAGCAGTAGCAGCAGCAGCAGTAGCAGCAGCAGCAGCAGTAACAGCAGCAGATGCAGAAGCAACAACAAGAACTACAACAAATACAGCAGCAGCAGCAACAACAACAGCAGCAGCAGCAGCAGCAACAACAACAGCAGCAGTAGCAACAGTAGCAACAATAACAATGACAACAACAACTACAACAATAACAACAAACGCAGCAGCAGTAGCAGCAGCAGCAACAACAATAACAACAAAACAATAACAACAACAAGAACAACAACAACTGATCGGAATTCTGAAAGGTCAGGTCGACACTGTCTATTAGGCCACATTCAGTTGCTTTTAGACACAGAAGTGTGAGTAAGACGCTCTCATGGCTAAGGCTGAGAGATGGAGGGGGGGGGGGGGGGGGGGGCGGGGGGGGGCTCTAAAGTCTGCGTCCCTTCACTGGGCGTTTCTCCTGTGTGACCTCAGTCTTCGTGTCCTCCCATGTCCTCTCCATACTGAGTTCCTGTCTAGGTTGTCGGTATCAACATCTCCATGGAGGGGAGGGGGGGGGGGGGGATGCTTAGTCATGCTAGCTCCAACCCTAAGCAACCTGATCATCAGAAGGGGCTGTCAGGTCATGTGTGGGAGTCAGAACAGGCACTCGTGAACACCACCAAGGTGACACAGCTGCAGTGCAGCGACGCCTCTGATGGGTTGATTTCTGGCGACATGATTTGATCGCTCCATCTAAAACTGTTCATGCGGGGAGAAACGGGAGGGAAAGGTGGTGGGTGGTGGTGGTGGGGTGGGGGGAGGGGGTGTGTGTGTGGAAGCGACAGAACGAACCGGGTGTGGCTGCATATAAAGGAGGCCGGGAGGAGCGTGGTTGGAGCGTTCTGCGTAGCGTGCCTGCCTGCCAGGGAGTGGCATCACCAGTGGAAGGCGCCTAGGTGACAGAAAGGCGTGGGGCGGCGCAGTCTACCTTCTTGACACTGGCAGTGACGACTGGGGTCTAGCCTGTGTCGCCGGGGGGGACGGCTGGTGAGGCTGTGGGGCAGGTCAGCAATGAGACGCTCCCATTCCGCGGCTTCACCGTGGCCTGCACGTGGACCCGCTCTGCTGTAACCGGAAAATGGGGTGACAGAGAAACAGGTATCCCAGACGCACACTCAGCACCGTCACGAAGTGAAGTCTCAGCAGCGATCTTGTAAAATGATACAATCCAATATTCATTTAAAACACTTTTGGATCGCTGCCTACATGTACAGACTTACAGGCTACAACATTTACCAGTCAAAAGCCTCTCCAATGTGTTCACAACTGAATTTTCATGCTGAGTAGGTCTTTTCAATTTGATATTCCACGAAAGTTCATTAGCAACGGATTCCACACGCCGAGGCATCAAACCACCGCCACAGTTCTGATAGTCAATATCCGCGGGCTTCACATGTGAAGTTCTTATGACGTGGGAGCTCCCATTGAAGAAAATAGAATTCCTTTACCTTGAAACCTGTCCTCTTCATGTAGATGCCTGTTTGATGGATGTCTCCCGATACCTCACCTGTTCTTGGATGACTTGCAGCTCCGCGCGTGTCGATCCTCCCCCTCCTGTTTTGGCGTTCTTCTTCTCCACTTCAGCTCCTGTCCGTGAGGCCTTCTTCTTCACTTTCTGTTCCCACTGTAGGTTTTCTTCTTCACTTTCTGTTCCCACTGTAGGTTTTCTTCTTCACGTCCTGTTCCCACTGTAGGTTTTCTTCGTCACTTTCTGTTCCCACTGTAGGTTTTCTTCTTCACTTTCTGTTCCTACTGTAGGCCTTCTTCTTCACTTCCTGTTCCCACTGTAGTCCTTCTTCTTCACTTTCTGTTCCCACTGTAGGCTTTCTTCTTCACTTTCTGTTCCCACTGTAGGTTTTCTTCTTCACTTTCTGTTCCCACTGTAGGTTTTCTTCTTCACTTTCTGCTCCCACTGTTTGGTTTTCTTCTTCACTTTCTGTTCCCACTGTAGGCCTTCTTCTTCACTTTCTGTTCCCACTGTAGGTTTTCTTCTTTACTTTCTGTTCCCACTGTAGGTTTTCTTCTTCACGTTCTGTTCCCACTGTAGGTTTTCTTCTTCACTTTCTGTTCCCACTGTAGGTTTTCTTCTTCACTTTCTGTTCCCACTGTAGGCCTTCTTCTTCACTTTCTGTTCCCACTGTAGGTTTTCTTCTTCACTTTCTGTTCCCACTGTAGATTTTCTTCTTCACTTTCTGTTCCCACTGTAGGTTTTCTTCTTCACTTTCTGTTCCCACTGTAGGCCTTCTTCTTCACTTTCTGTTCCCACTGTAGGCCTTCTTCTTCACTTTCTGTTCCCACTGTAGGTTTTCTTCTTTACTTTCTGTTCCCACTGTAGATTTTCTTCTTTACTTTCGTTCCCACTGTAGATTTTCTTCTTCACTTTCTGTTCCCACTGTAGGTTTTCTTCTTCACTTTCTGTTCCCACTGTAGGCCTTCTTCTTCACTTTCTGTTCCCACTGTAGGCCTTCTTCTTCACTTTCTGTTCCCACTGTAGGTTTTCTTCTTCACTTTCTGTTCCCACTGTTTGGTTTTCTTCTTCACTTTCTGTTCCCACTGTAGGTTTTCTTCTTCCGCCCCTAGCTCCGGGACCGGCGACCACACTTAACGTAGTAAAGCTGCGGACTCAAATCCGTAATGGCTGCACTAGAACGCTAATGGCAATCCTCGGCAAGGTGGTGAACGACTTGCTGAACCATCCTCAGAACTCCGTCCTAGGTTCCCGTGATGTTCTCCGAACGTGTTAGGTTGCAAGTGAGTTAGAGAGTCCGATACGGATCTGAACGTGGTACTTACTCCTAGGCCACAACTATAAAATAACTTCTATTTTGAGGTTACCTCCTCAATACTACACAATTTACTACTTGAATTCTTCAATGTAAAACTTACAGTGAGTCCTCATGACTTCACTTCTTCTTCAGCTCAAGAATCCTCTCTCATCACGGCATATCACACACACACACACACACACACACACACACCCTCCTGGAAAGCTACGAGTTCTTCAGTGTGCACAACCAACGGTTTCAACATACGTTCCACTCCTCAACAGGTAGCTTCCCCACATAAATCAGCTGCTATTTTCTTTTAGAACGTACACAAGTTCATCTTAACAGCTTCTTCAACAGGTCTTGTCCAAGGTTCGCTTTGCATATAAAAAAAAGTCTATCAAAACTCCCGTCAGTTGCTAGATGCCAGCTTCCGCACCTACTCGTTAGCGTGGGTCCCGACTGTTGGGGCTGTATCCAGGCGACCACTTCCTTCCTGTACCGTACGTCACAGCTTCATCTTTATGTCAGACCCGATCACGTCACATGGAGAGTGACGCTTGACTTGTTCGGAAAAAAAAAAGAGAAAATAGAACTTGACATTTCATGTATGTCCGAATAGTTCTATTACGCCGAACCTTTCCCCTTGCGGAAGGAAGTGGCGAGAACTGTCCCTCATGGGGCGCTGAGTGAACGCACATCTTTGCAGCAGCTTGGCGACGGTTGTCCCTCCTGTTTCCTGGGTCGGCGTCACGCGGCACAGGACCATCGCTAAATCCGGTAAGTCCTGAAGACGTCCTGTAGGAGGAGGGGGGGGGGGTGGGGGGGATAAGGCAAGCCACCATCATCACCCAGACACTCATCTGGGACGATTGACCACGCCAGAAGAACCCACTGACTACAGAACACAAGGAAAGCGTTGAGCAGACTGTCTGTCCCTCACACTGATCTGAAACACAAAGCCCAGGCTTACGTCAAAGACCTCTGGCAAGAGGAATGGAACTCGCAGACGGATAACAAACTCTCAATTTCGTCCAAACCTCAAAGAGATTTTACCATGTTTCTGCGGCGGCGTATCGAAGAAACAGTGTGTGCCGCTAGCATACAGGCCACTTCCTTTACGCCCATTAAAAAA
>JAFLJL010017140.1:0-5000 GCA_018398815.1 Conus ventricosus | reverse complement strand
CACACACACACACACACACACACACACGCGCGCGCGCGCGCGTACACCCACCCACGCACCCACCCACCCACAGTCATAGTCCTAGTAAAAGCATAATGTTGCAGACTGAATTGTTCATGTCTGAGAGACAAGGGTCATGGCAGTCAATCACAGGCTTTAGAGTTCAAAATGCTAATGGCACTTGGTGTAAAGGACTTCTTGAAGACATTCTGCCGTGATTTGGGCATTCTGTAGTCACACCATCCAGCAATCAGTCCATTGAACTTTGTCTGTCTGTCTGTCTGTCTCTCTGTCTGTCTTTCTGTCTGTCTTTTTCTGTCTCTGTCTCTCTGTGTCCCCCCCCCCTCTCTCTCTGTGTGTCTGTCGGCCTCTGTCTCTTTCCCTCTCTGTCTGTCTGTCTGTCTGTCTGTCTGTCTGTCTGTCTGTCTGTCTGTCTGTCTTTCTGTCTGTCTATCTGTCTTTTTCTGTCTCTGTCTCTCTCTCTCTCTGTGTCTGTCGGCCTCTGTCTCTCTCCCTCTCTGTCTGTCTGTCTGTCTGTGACTCTTTCTCCCCGTCTTTCTCTGCCACTGTGACTCTGTCTCTGTCTCTCTCTCTGTCTCTGTGTCTTTGTCTCTGTCTGTCTGTCCGTCTGCCTCCTCTCTCTCTCTCTCTCTCCTCTCTCTCTCTCTCTCTCTCTCTCTCTCTTCCTCTCTCTTCTGTCAATCTCTCTCTCTCTCTCTCTCTCTCTCTCTCCTCTCTCTCTCTCCTCTCTCTCTCTCTCTCTCTCTCTCTCTCTCTCTCTCTCTCTCTCTCTCTCTCTCTCTCTCTGCTTGCTGCTAGCAAGACGGCTTTCTAACACCAAAGCGAAAAGTTTGCGAAGTTCAGCTGACAGGTTGTCCAGAATGTCTGTGCATGGTCTGCTGTCTGTCTCCTCCTTCAGAATGTCTGTGCATGGTCTACTGTCTGTCTCCTCCTTCAGAATGTCTGTGCATGGTCTGCTGTCTGTCTCCTCCTTCAGAATGTCTGTGCATGGTCTGCTGTCTGTCTCCTCCTTCAGAATGTCTGTGCATGGTCTGCTGTCTGTCTTCTCCTTGAGAAAGTGTCTCAACACTTCAATGCAGGAAATGTTTTTTTTGTTTTTGTTTTAAAAAGAGAGAGAAGATGGAAGAGAGAGAGAGAGAGAGAGAGAGAGAGAGAGAGAGAGAGAGAGAGAGAGAGAGAGAGAGAACCACATCTTAGTTGTACTCCGACTGAGACCAGCGATTCAACCTTCAGCGCCCTCCCCCCCCCCCCCCCCCCCCCCCACACACACACACACACACACTGGTCAGTACTATTGTGTACCGGATGAAAAACATCCTTCACTTGAGTCCACGGGACAGGAGAAGAACTGAGGCACACAGAAACCCACTGAGTCGAGAACAAACAAACAAACAAAAAAACAAAAAAGAAAGGAAGTTCATCTTCTTCTCCCTTCTTCATCTGCTTTTTCTCTCTCAACACCTCCAAGTTTGGTTGACAGCAGAGAACATTTTATGGTGCGCGAAACACGCAGATTCAGCGAAGCGAATTTGTGCGCTGATGTGTGCACGCAAGGTCAACGTTAATGTTGCTTATAGCCCAGCCGACCGCAACGGGCCAGATCAGGGCTGAGTACGCAAGGTCAGGCTATATAGTTACCCAACATTTGACGCGTACGCAAGGTCAGGCTATATACTTCCACAACATTTGACGCGTACGCAAGGTCAGGCTATATAGTTACACGACATTTGACGCGTACGAAAGGTCAGGCTATATACTTACACAACATTTGACGCGTACGCAAGGTCAGGCTATATACTTACACACCATTTGACGCGTACGCAAGGTCAGGCTATATACTTACACAACATTTGACGCGTACGCAAGGTCAGGCTATATACTTACACACCATTTGACGCGTACGCAAGGTCAGGCTATATAGTTACACACCATTTGACGCGTACGCAAGGTCAGGCTATATAGTTACACACCATTTGACGCGTACGCAAGGTCAGGCTATATAGTTACACACCATTTGACGCGTACGCAAGGTCAGGCTATATACTTACACACCATTTGACGCGTACGCAAGGTCAGGCTATATACTTACACACCGTTTGACGCGTATGCAAGGTCAGGCTATATACTTACACACCATTTGACGCGTACGCAAGGTCAGGCTATATACTTACACAATATTTGACGCGTATGCAAGGTCAGGCTATATACTTACACACCATTTGACACGTACGCAAAGTCAGGCTGTATATTTACACAACATTTGACGCGTACGCAATGTCAGGCTATATACGTACACACCATTTGACGCGTACGCAAAGTCAGACTGTATATTTACACAACATTTGACGCGTACGCAAGGTCAGGCTGTATACTTACACAACATTTGACGCGAGCGTAGAGACTGAGGGAATGTTCCCTAATTCTGAAAAAAAAAATACTGTGCTGATCGGTTTCAGTTTCAGTTTCAGTTTTCAGTGTCATCAAGGAGGTGTCAATGCGTCCGGATTAGTCCATATACGCTACGTTATATCCGCTAGGTTTTGGAGACCACACAGCGCATGATTTAAAGCTGATGGATACATGAATTGATGACTGAAGTGAGAGACTTGAAGAAGAGGGTCTCGTGGCTACATGTTAGTAGATGTTTGACCTAAGCATTAACCCAACACGCTGGTCAGACTTTAAGTGCCTATCTGAAAATCGGTTGTGCCATCAGTATCATTGTATGTGTGTGTGGTGAGTGTGCACGTGTGTGTGTGTGTGTGTGTGTGTGTGTGTGTGTGTGTGTGTGTGTGTGTGTGTGTGTGTGTGTGTGTGGGCGCATGGGTGTGTGGGCGCATGGGTGTGTGGGCATGAACCCATATGTGTTCAGTTCAGTTCAGTGGTTTATTTAACGTCTGTTCACCATTGATGATATTAGACGAAAAATAATTCAAAACGTCATCTCTAACTAACAAAGCTTAACCTCAAAGATAATAAATAACAACAATAACTTTTTGCATTAGTGGTAAAAATAAACACGCACCAAAGCAACTTGGCAATTTCAGATCGTGCGATAATAGTAGCAATGTTAATGATAGAAGGGCTGGACAATATCTGACTGATATCTTGGACGTTGATATCAATAGAATTTTCTTTATAAATTGGAGTTAAGACCGAACATTCTATCAACAAATGATGCACTGAAATAGGCTTACCACAAGTACAAAAAACATGGCAAGAATATTTTGTGTTCCATGCATTTAACTTGAGTTTTGTTACTATCTTGGAAATGTGACGAGGACAAGTATTTACATATTTGAGATTTTCTCCACAATTTCTGTTATAAACACAATTTTCTAATTGTAGCAAAATTTCTGACGAAGATGTTTTCAGTGAAGATAATAAATTACTATCGAGGCAATGTTTACCTCCAGCTTTAGCAAGTATATCTGCTGCTTCGTTCCATTTCAACCCACTATGAGAGGGAACCCAGCAAAAGTCAATACATATTCCATGAATCCTTAAACAGTGTATGAGGTGATGAATACCAAAAAGTAAATCTTTCCGAGCCTTACAGTCCCAATGTTCTAGAGATTGCAAGACAGATTTTGAATCAACACATATGAGAATATCATGAAAAGGCATGGGAACATCATAAATATAGCTCAAAGCCATCAATATTGCATATAATTCTGCTGTAAATATAGAAAACCCTTTGCCAAGATGATAATTCTTTTTCACATTTAGGCTAGGAATGACAAAACCAGAACCACTACCAATGTTATCCAGGACTGAACCATCAGCGTAAATTTTCAGGTGATTGCTATAAAAATTGTCAAGATGAACTCTGACCTCACTAACCAAGAGATTAACGTTTTCAGTTTTAGAAACACTTGTGTAATTATAATCAAAATTTCCACACAAATGTTCGCAAGGGGGAATCTTAGGCGTGATGGGATCTTCAGAAACTGTTGATAAATCAATGTTACAATCAGACATAAGCTTATACGCATAATTTCTAATTGGTTGTAAATACAAAATATTTTTAGCTCGTTTTGGATCATCTTTGTTCGAATCCATCAATAGTTCCGCTGTAACTGAGTTCTTAACTGACAGACTTCTAATCACATATTTTGATACGTCTAAGAGCCGTTGTTCTCGGAAAGGTAAAACCTCTGCAGCTTGATAACTTTTGATAGTATTTGCATGAACTGGTACCTCTAAGGCCAGTTTCACTGCTTTGCTATCCAAACTTTGTAGCCTTTTTAACAAATCTTTTGGAGCAGAATAATACACTTCTTGGCCATACTTTAATTTGGATCGAACCAAAGAAGTAGACAAATGAAATAAAGTTTTCGTGTCTTGCCCCAAGGCTGATAGTTGATTATTTTCAAAACGTTTAATCTTTTTCTTGCCTTGGTTAATAAATGTTCTATATGCTTTTTCCAACTAAGTTTTGTTGTCAAAAATACTACTAAATATTTAACACAATTTTGATATTTCATGTGTGTGTGTGTGTGTGTGTGTGTGTGTGTGTGTGTGTGTGTGTGTGTGTGTGTGTGTGCCAGTGTACGCGGTGCGAGAGTACATGTGCGCACGCGCGCGCGCGCGCGCGCGCGCGCGCGCGCGCGCGCGTGTGTGTGTGTGGTGTGTGTGTGTGTGTGTGTGTGTGTGTGTGTGTGTGTGTGTGTGCGTGCATGCATAAATACTGTGTGCGTGCGTATGCATGTGTGTGTGCGTGCGTGCGTGTGTGTGTGTGTGCGTGTGTGTGTGTGCGTGCGTGCGTGCGTGCGTGTGTGCGTGTGTGTGTGTGCGTGCGTGCGTGCGTGCGTGCGTGCGTGCGTGCGTGCGTGTGCGTGTGTGTGTGTGTGTGTGTGTAAGTGCTGATCGAATATCAAGACAAAGCATGAAGAAAGTCGAGCTGATATGTGCTGTAGTGTGTCGGTAAACGCAAGACAGTCAAGACACAGAGACATCAACACGAAAACAACCGCAGA
>JAFLJL010017139.1:9575-28309 GCA_018398815.1 Conus ventricosus | reverse complement strand
AGTATATTAGCCAAACAGGAGTATAACACAAACTCCCCATATTATGCAGAAGGGATTTGGAGGGAAGCAGAGTGTTAAGGGGAATTGACTTAAGAATGGAAACATAGGCCCAAGAACAATATGATCTTATGTAGACCCTTTAAGATTTGGCCATGTATGGCAAACGCAAAGGCTGTGGATTGTTGACGTGAGACGTGGCAGTTGTGTTATCCGACCAAGAAACCAGGTATGGTTTTCTGCTTTGTGTGGCATGTAACGTTGTACTTTTTGTAAGTGATTTGTCAGAGCCAGTTCTCTGCCATGAAAACAGTTACTCTACCCAATCAGAAGCTCTCTTTCTTTCTGTCTAAAGCAGACCTCCTGTTCGATCATGGAGCAACTCCTTACTGAAGGGGAGGGACAATGTATAGCAAAAGATTGAAGACTTTTGTATATAAATTTTTGTGATTGAGACTTTTGTAATATTAAGTTTTTGTATGAAGACGAGTGGTTATTAGTTATGCTTTTGATTAATTATATTACTTGAACAGTTCCATTTTCACCGTTTTACCATTTTGACGTTGCCAGGGCCCAGAGGTACACATGACTTAATTATCTTTTACTATTTAAATAATCATACTTTTCTGTGATATCAGGGCATGGTGCAAAAAATATCATTGTTTGAATGTCATGTGTATTGTACATTATAAAAATATATATGTGTATGGATGTATATATGTGTGTGTGTGTAATGTATATACATGTGTGTGTATGCGTTGTGTACATGTATATGTATGTGTATATTTGTATGTATGGTGTGTGTGTGTAATATCTGTAAATATATATATGTATGTATGTGAGGTGTGTATATATATGTATATATATAAATAAATATATATATATAACAAACTAAAAAAATTCCAAGGATAAGTACCGAGCACCTTCCAGCAACTTACAGAAGAAGCTGTGTTGCAATGACTCAAGAAATATTTGCACATACGTTAGTTAGGCAGAATCATCTGCCACTGCAGGTATGAAAGCGTATTTCCCCCCTATTTCATCAATCAAGACATAAAGCAAGCTTGTTTATAATCAATATATCTATAATATATATATGTAATATATATATTTATATATGTATGTGTATATATATGTATGTAAATGTCTGTTGTGTGTATGTATATGTATGTGTGGTGTATGTATTGTATAAATATGTATGTATGTGTATATGTATATATGTGTATGTGTATATAAGTATGTGTGTGTTTATATTATGAATGATGTGCGTGTGTGTGTGTGTGAAGGAACCCCCCCCCCCCCCTCCCCCCCCCCCCATCCAAGCCATTTTACTACTAATATCTTAATTTGATTGGTTTTATTTGGACGGGGGGGGGGTTTATACAATCATACTTTTTTTGTGATATAATTTGCCTGCATTGAAATGTTGTGCTCTTTATTCCAAACTTGGTTTAATAGAGAATGATATGTTTTTTTTTATAGTTAATGTTCATACAAGTCCTGTTTTTCATTTCACACCCCTATGAATTATCTCCCTTTGGGTCTCTCTCTCTCTCTCTCTCTCTCTCTCCTCTCTCCTCTCTCTCTTTCTCTCTCAACCCCAACTTCAAACTCTTCTTAGCAGTAAATCTTTATTCTGATTTGTATTTAACTCTGCAGGTTACTTTTACAGTTTAACGTAATTATACATTTTGCAAATATAATTGATCTTTTGAATGGTGCTAATTTTGTTTTCCTTTCTTTTTTCTTTTTTATACTTAACTTTGAAGCTTATCTTGGAGCATTCGGTTTTTACAGTTGGAGTTTTATTTAAGTGTTGTTATAATATTGCATATGTGATGGTAGTTTGTGGTGGTGATGTGTGCACCCGTGTGTGTGTTGTGTGTGTGTGTGGTGTTTGTGTGAATGTGCACTGTTTTGGCGGTGTGTGTGATTCGTATTGGTGTGGTGTGTGTTGTAACTGGGGTGGGGGTGGGGAGAGGGTGGTAGGAATTGTTGTTGCAAGTGATTAATATTTATATATATAGAGTGACACAAAGATGGATAAAGAATTGAAAAAGAATGACTGAGCACCGCGCAAAGAGTGGAATATTTTAATGATATACTAGTTTAAAAGTTGTTGCAATATGTGAATTTAGATAATAGCACCACAAACAAATTTTCCTTGGTATTCTATGAGGACAAATAAAATATCGTATCGTGTATCAAGATAGTGAGCCCCAGACTTAAGTTCGTAAGGTTACACACAACACACTTGGTGTAGTTTATTCAGCATGTGCTTTTGCGGTTTCAGAACTCACGACATTTGCCCGTGGATATCCCCCAGTAGTTTTGGGGCAGAGAAATCAGTAATATGTTGAAACATAACGTAAAACGAAAAACAATTTGATTAACAAAGTAGTTTTTTGCCTTGATACCATTTGTGGCCACTTGTATATTAATTGCTGCTTGATACATTATGTGCCTTCTTGTATTATATTCCTTACGTTTTAAGGGCAGTAAAGCGCAGAGAAATGGGACAAAATGTTTTCAGCAATGAAAAGGAAAAATAAAAAAAGAACATGATTTTTTCCCCACCTTACTGCTGCTGGGACTGTCACTGCAGTTGCCACCAGGCGTCTTGGCCTTTCTGGTTGGAGTTCTTTTTATTTCTAAAAAACCCATTGGTGTATGCATACGACAAGCGCGAATACACACACACACACACACACACACACACACACACACACACACCTACTTTATACCCCGCCTTTTCTTTATTCTTGTCTTTTCAGAGATGTCCCATGAGACGTTGGTGCTGGGAAGACCAAGCAGTTGGACATGTGGAGCCCATCGCCCTGCCTCATCGGCCCTGTCCTCACCCCTGCCTGGACAACATCGAGCGTACCATCCACATCTCCTGAAACAGGTAACAGAACCCTTCCACTGGGTGGTGGTAGTAGCAGTGTGTGTGACCACGCGACCCTCTGCTTGTGCATTAAAGAATCAATGCTGACATCTGCTGGCATTTTAAAGGAATCAATGCGACCATCTGCAGTTTCTTGTAAGGAATCGATGCTGGACACTGCGGTCCGTTGGTAAGACATCGGATGCTGGGGACATCTGCAGCTGCTGTCCTTTATAAAGAATCGATGCTGCAATCTGCTGTCCTTTGTAAAGGAATCGATGCGACATCTGCATCCTTTTGTAAGGAATCGATCTGACATCTGCTGACCTTTGTAAGGAATCAATTCTGACTCTGGCAGTCCCTTTGTAAGGAATCGATGACTGAACATCGCGGTCCTTTGTAAGGATCGATGCTGACATCTGCGGTCTTTTTAAGAATCGTGTATGCTGACATCTGCGGTCCCTTTTAAGAATCGATGCTGACATGAGCGGTCCTTTTTTTTAAGGAATCATGCTGACATGAGCGTCCATTTTAAGGAATCAGTGCTCACATCTGATGTCCTTTTTAAGGAATCGATGCTGACATCCTGCGGTCCCTTTGTAAGGAATCGATGCTGACATGAGGCGGCCTTTTAAGGAATCGTGTCTGCCCATCTGAGGTCCTTTGTTAAAGGAATCGATGCGAAAATGAGCGGTCCTTTTAAGGAATCGGTGCTGACATCTGAGGTCCTTTTTAAGGAATCGATGCTGAACATCTTAGGTCCTGTTTAAGGAATCGATGCTGACCATGAGGGGTCCTTTTTTAAGGAATCGATCAGACCTCTGCAGTCCTTTTTATGGAATCAATGCTGACATCTGCAGTCCTTTTTAAGGAATTCGATGCTGACCATTGCAGTACCTTTTTACGGATTAGAACACTCCGCCGTTCTCTCCGCCGTTCCGCCGACCTTTAAAAAAAATCTCCGCCTTCGAAAAAAACTCCGCCGAAAAAAAAAAAAAAAAGCTAGGCCCTATCGACGATTTTTGTGCTCCCAATCTCGGCGAACGCCTCCGGCGAGATTCCCAAATGGGCTGGTTTTAACTCGTTGAACTCGCCACCACTGCACATCCGCTTACAGCGCCGATTCGACGAGTGTCAGTTGTAGTCATGGCGTCGAACGAAATCGCAAAAAAAAGGAAAAAAATATCCCAACCGATGTAAAGAAAACTGGCTCGAGAAGAGGTGTGTGGGAGTAGAGTTTTGGCGAATAGCATATGCAAAAGCAGTGAAGAGGCAGGGCGTATGTGTTGCATGCAACAAGAAAATCAGCTTCGGAAGTCGTGGCTTCCTTACGATAAGCTGGTGTAAATTAGGTTGATTTTGAACTAGAATAGCATTAGTTAGTAGAAAAAAAAAAGAGTTAATGAAGAAGTGTAAATTTTGGACTAAGATTCAATTGAAAAGACTTCATTCAGTGGTTGTAGGTGTTTCACAGATTCGTATTAGGCCTACACTAAACCAGATTCAACCTCTTGAGAACTGTAATAAAGAAAGTATCGAAAGACAAATGCCAGCATAGATTTGATATTCTACAAGGACACACTGAAGCAGAAAAGAAAAAAGGCCTCCTTTCAACTACTACTAAGCAGTTAAGGCCAATTGTTTTTGTCTTTATGTGCCTTTTTGTGAAAAAACTGAACTAAACTTGTTTTATAGAAATTCCTTGTGTGAATATGATTTTAATAACAGAATGTAGATAAATTAAGTATCAATTTAGATAAGGGCAGAAACATATTTTGATGGTTTTAAATGTGGATTTTTTCTGTTTATATATAAAAATGCTTCAGCTTCAGGCGGCGCTGCCCCCAGACCCCCAACAGAAAAATGTCTCCTCTGCTTTTTTAAATCGTCTCATACCCAGTTTTTAAGGAATTAAATGTGGTGAAAAGTGGACTCTTGATATTTTTAGAGGCAGCTGTCATTTGTATTACTTCAGTGGAAGTGCTGTGTTTGTGTGTGTGCGCGCGCGCGCGTCGTGTGTGTATTGTGCGTGCAGTGTTGTGTGTGTTCATGTTGTGTGTGTTTTTCACAGCCCTGTGTAGCACCATGGTCAGTTATAAACACTATGATGTCTCTGTGCACATCTCGTCTCTTGTGTTGTGTGCCTCTGTCTCTCTCCCTCTCCTGTGCCTCTTTTTTTGTTTTTTTTTGCCTTCACCATTTCTTCTTCTTCTCCCCGCCCACAGGACAACGTCTGCAGCGCAACTGTTTTGTGTTGGCAGGTGGTGTCCCTGTGCGTCACATCCAGCGCAAATCAAGCGCTTCGACAGGAGACTGACATTCGTGGGTCGGTCCTGGCCGAGCGCCGGAGACGATCCGCGTCGCAAAACTCATCTTCTGGCTAATGTTCGGCTTCTGGAGGGTGCATCATCATATGTATGATTGCAGTCAGTCCTGAAGTCAGGACCTGGAGAGAGGAGTGCATTATCATAGGTATGATTGCTGTCAGTCCGAAGTCAGGACCGGCTTTGTGAGGAGTTTCATTATCATAGTAAGATTGCTGTCAGTGCTATAGTCAGGACCTGTTAGTGTTACGATTCATTACCATAGGTATGATGCTGTCAGTCCTGAATGTCCAGGACCTGCTGTGGGAGTTTCTTTATCATAGGTATGATTGCTGTCAGTGCTAAAGTCAGGACCTGCGTGTGAGGAGTGCATTATCATAGGTTATGATTGCTGTCATGCTAAAGTCAGGACCCTGGAGTGTTAGGAAGTGCTATCATAGTATGATTGCCGTCGTGCTAAAGTCAGGACATGGCGTGTGAGATGCATTATCATATATGATTGCTGTCAGTGCTAAAGTCAGGACCTGTCGTGTGAGGAGTGCAACATCATAGGTAATGATTGCTGTCATGCTAAAGTCCGGACCTGGCGTTTAGGAGTGCATTATCATAGGTATGATTGCTGGTCCGTGCTAAAGTCAGGACCCTGGTGTGTGAGGAGTGCATTATCATAGGTAGATTGCTGTCCGGCCTTGAAGTCAGACCTGGAGTGTTAGGAGTTCATTACCAAGGTACTGATTGCTGTCAGTCCTGAAGCAGGACCTGGAGTGTGAGGAGTGCATTATCATTGTATGAGTGATGTCAGTGCTAAAGTCAAGACCAGCCGTTGAGGAGTTGCATATATCATAGGTATGATTGCTGTCAGTCCTGAAAGTCAGGACCGGTATGTTAGGAGTTCATTATCAAAAAAGGTATGATTGCTGTCAGTCCTGAAGTCAGGAGTCATTATCTAGGTATGATTGCTGTCAGTCCTGAAGTCAGGACCGGATGTTACGAGTTTCATTAACATAGGTATATTGCTGTCAGTCCTGAAGTCAGACCAGGAGTGGTAGTATTTTCATTACCATAGGTATGATGCTGTCAGTCCCTGAAGTCAGGACCTGGCAAGTGAGGAGTCATCACAATAGGTATGATTGCTGTTCATACCTTAAGTCAGGACCAGGAGTGGTAGAGTTTTCATTTACCATAGTATGATTGCTGTCAGTCCTGAAGTCAGGACCTGGAGTGAGGAATGCATTATCATCGGTATGATTGCTGTCAGTTGCTTAAGTCAAGACCTTGGACATGTGAGGATGCATTATCAAGGTATGATAGGCTGTCAGTCCTGAAGGTCAGGACCTGGGAGTGTTAGGAGTTCATTATCTAGGTATGCTTGTGTCCGTGCTAAGTACAGACCTGAGTGTGAGGAGAGCCTTATCAAAGGTATGATTGCTGTCAGGCTGAAGTCAGGACCTGGAGTTTGAGGAGTGGCATTATCATAGGTATGAATTGCTGTCAGTGCAAAAGTCAGGACCTGCGTGTGAGGTGTGCTTCACATAGGTATGAAATGCTGTCAGTGCTAAAGTCCGGACCTGGCGTGTTAGGAGTGCAATATCATAGGTTATGATTGCTGTCCGTGCTAAGGTCAGGACCTGGCGTGTGAGGAGTGCATTATCATAGGTATGATTTGCTGTCAGTCCTGAAGTCATACCTGGAGTTTAGGTGTTTCATTACCATAGGTATGATTATGTCAGTCCTGAAGCCAGGACCTGGAGTGTGAGGAGTGCATTATCACTGGTAAGATTGCTGACAGTTGCTTATAAGTCCAAGACCTGCGTTGAGGAGCGCATTATCATAGGTATGATTGCTGTCAGTCCTGAAGTCAGACCTGAATGTAGGAGTTCATTATCAGAGTATGATTTGCGTCATCCTGAAGTCAGTTAGGAGTTCATTATCGTAGGTATGATTGCAGTCAGTCTGAAGTCAGGACCTGAGTGTTAGGGAGTTTCAATATCATAGGTATGATTGCTGTCAGCCTGAAGTCAGGACCTGGAGTGTTAGGAGTTCATTACCATACGGTATGATTGCTGTCAGTCCCTGAATCAGGACCGCATGTGAGAGTGCATCACATAGGTTATGATTGCTGTAGTCCTGAAGTCAGGACCGGATGAGAGTGCATTACCATAGGTAAGAATGCTGTCAGTCCAGAAGTCAGGACCTGGGTGTGAGGCGGCATTATCATCGTAGATTGCTGCATGCTTAAGTCAAGACATGGCGTTGTGAGATGCAATTATCATAGGTATGATTGCCCTGTCAGACCCTGAAAGTCCAGGACCTGGAGTGTTTTAGGAGTTCATATCATAGGTATGAGCTGGTCAGTCCTGAAGTCAGGACCTGGAGTGTGAGGAGTTGCATTTATCCAAAGGTAATGATTCTGTCATGCAGAAGTCAGACCTCTGGAGTGTGAGAGTGCATTATCAAAAGTATGATTGCTGTCAGTTCCTGAAGTCAGGACCTGAGTGTTAGGAGTTCTTTACCATAGCATGATTGCTGTCAGTCCGAAGTCCGGACCTGGCATGTGAGGATGGCCATCGCAGATAGTATTGCTGTCATTCCTGAAGTCAGGACCTGGAGTGTTAGAGTTCATTACCATATTTATGGATTGCTGTCAGTCCTGAGTCAGGACCTGGCATGTGAGGAGTGCATCAATCATAGTATGATTGCTGTCAGACCTGAAGTCAGACCTGGAGTGTTTAGGAGTTCATTATCAAAGGAATGAATTGCTGTCATCCTGAAGTCAGGACCTGGGAGTGAGAGGAGTGCAATTATCATAGGTATGATTGCTGTCAGTGCTAAAGTCAGGACCTGGGTGTGAGGAATGCATTATCATAGGTTATGATTGCTGTCAGTCCTGAAGGTCAGACCTGGATGTTTAGAGTATTCATTATCATAGGTATGATTGCTCTGTCAGTCCTGAAGTCAGGACCAGGACTGTTAGGAGTGCATTATCATAGGTATGATTGCTGTCACCTGAAGTCAGGACCTGGCGTCTGAGGAGTTCTTTTATCATAGGATGATTGCTGTCAGTGCTAAAGTCGGACCTGAATGTTAGGAGTGCATATCATAGTATGAATTGCTGTCAGTGCTAACGTCGGACCTGTGCGTGTTAAGGAGTTCATTAATCATAGGTATGATTGCTGTCAGTGCTTAAGTCATGACCTTGAGTGTTAGGGGTGCATTATCATAGGTAATGATTGCTGTCAGTGCATTAAGTCATGACTTGAGTGTTTAGGGGTGCATTATCATAGGTGATAGATTGCTGTCAGTGCTTAAGTCATGACCTGAGTGTTTATGATTTCATTATCATAAGTAGGATTGCTGTCAGTGCTACAGAGACCTGAGTGTTAAGAGCTCATTATCATGGGTATGATTGCTGTCAGAGCTAAAACTAAAGGGAACCTTGAGTGTTAGAGTACATCACATAGGTATGATGCTCTCATGCCAAAAAAAAAAGAAAAAGTGACCTCGCATGTTTTTTTGTTGGCACATGTGCTCTTTCTTCAAATTCTTATATAGACCAGCAACCATAGCCATACCTCGCATGTTTCTGTTGGCAACATGGCTCTTTCAAATTCTTAAGTATTCGACCAGCTACCATAACCAGACCTCTCGCATGTTTCTGATGTCACATGGCTCTTTTGAAATTCTTAGTATTCACCAGGCTAACCAACCAGAGGTTTGTATCAGTTATTAAGCAAATGTTCTTGAAATCTCAGATCTAGAATGGAATGATGCATATGTCACATCTAGTCATATGTCGCTGTCATATGTCACATCTAACAAAGTACTGTGTAAGCTTATTGCTCTTGAATATAGCCTTCAGTCTTTTAGCCACTTCCATTGTATGACCTAGGCGACTTTTTTTTTTCTTGTGAAGCTCACGGTGATGACATTGCCCATCGCTGTTATCCTCCATACCTTCAAGATGGGATGCAGAGGAAATGAAAGGTTGTTGAAAGAAAAAAGATAAACGAAGTTCCTGGGAAAGGGATAATCTGAGCACAATGATATGGGTCGCAGCGTGGCTGATTTTTAAGCATTGGTGTGTTTGGTTTATCATTACAGTGCGCTTGTCATTTAAGAGCGTCTTCGCCAGCCCCTTTCCAGTTCCATGTTCCAAGCCTTCATGGAGTTTTCTAACCCTGTTGTTTCTTTTTGTGAATAGAAATATGCATTGTGGTGTGAGAGTGGTGTGTGTGTGTGATTGCCTCTGGTGTGTGTGTGTGTGTGTGCGCGCAACATGCGCGTGAATGATGTGAGCGTACATGTGTGTGTGTATGTAAGTGTGGCATTTGTTGTGTGCACGTGACGGTGTGTGCGTGCAGTGTGTGTGCGTGCATGTGTGTGTTTGCATTGTGTGTGTGTGTGTGTGTGTGTGTGTGTGTGTCTGTGTGTGTGTGTGTGTGTGTGTGTAGGTAAGAAAAAGAGAGAGATTGCTTGATTGAATACATGTATGAACAGACTTACCAATGTACGATTACCAAGCAAGGTAACCTGCATTCTGTGTGCAGAAATCAGAAGGGCTTTCCCTTTCTCTGTGAAATCAATGGTCATTAGAGTGTTTGTGTAGGCTCAAGTTTCCAGTGTCCCAGTGGATCACTCAGTGACTGCAGGGGAGTCTCCACGCCTACAGGGAAATGATGAGTCGCATCTGTTTGATGGTGAGTGTTTGATAAACACTTTTTACACCACAAACATGTGTGCATGCACACACACACACACTCACGTCACACACACACAACACACACACACACACACACACACACACACACACACACACACACACACACACACACACACTCTCTCTCTCTCTGCTCTCGTCACTCTTCTCCTCTCTCTCATCGCTCTCTCTCCTCACATACACACACATACACACACACACATATACATTACATACAATTTTGTGTCCCTTCATGCCTCACTCCCTCGTGCTAACTTCATTTCAAGTTTCCTCTTCCTGTCAATGCCCTTGCGAGTTAGTGTTAGAGTCGAGGTTTATCACTGAGATCACAGGACTCACTGACAGCAGACATGATGTGCACTCGGCTGGAAGGGGATGCTCCTGGGTCCATGACTAACCCGTTACTGTCCTTGGGTTTAGAGATGATGTCTTGGGGATCAGGACAGGCAGCACTCGACACCAACAGAATTGACTGGCAGCAGTGCAGTGACTCCTCTGGTGGGTTGCCCTCATGATGACTTGATATTGACTGTCCTGTAGACAGCCATGGCGCGGGGCTGCGACAGACCGGGTCAAGGAATGAGCGGTGGTGCGGGTAATGCCACTGAATGAACACGAAGATGAAATGAAACAAAAAGGAGGGGGTGGGGGGGGGGGGGGGGGGGGGGGGGGGGGGGGGGGGGGGGGGGGGGGGGGGGGGGGGGGGTTGTGTGTGGAAGGTTTGTGAAACCTGTTATACATGAGATGTGCATGTAGTTACGACGTTACGACGACCCGTACAGGACGTTGATGATTTTGATGTATTTAACTTAAAGTCTTGGGTGCCTAGAAACAAAAGGTTACATGTGCTTTTTGAATGACTGGCATGTTATCGTCGTAACGCCCATGAGGAATGGTGTGGCGGTGTGACAGGTGTGGCATAAGTGCAAAGGAGCTGCAGGAGTTCAAGAAACAGGGCTGACAGGAAAACAGTGGGGGAGAAGACTTTCATCCAGACCAGACGCATGCAAGAGTCCATGGCTGGTGAGAGAGTTGAGGCCAGCGGCTGAGAAGTTCAACCATTGCAGTGAAAGCCACGCGCTGAGGCCACACCTCACAGGGTGCACCTGGAGGGAACCAGGACAGATGTCTTCAAGGACTCCCTCTTTCTCAAGGTAATGTGAACACTGTTTTTTTTTTGTATTATTTTTTTTTTTCTAGCTAACGCTGGCAGTAGCGCTCTGTGACCATCGTCGCCATTGGATCAGAAATTGGCAGGTGTGTCATGAATTGCTTCTCTTCTCTTTCAGTTTGATAATACAGTTTATTTTTCATTCAGAGTATCTAACGCTCCTCATACTGTCGATCCAACCAGCTATCACGTTCACGTTGTCATGACGTTCTTTGGGAGAGCCGTCACTGTCGATCCTCAGGCAGGATTTGACCTACACGTAGGTCTTCTCCTCAATGATGAGACTCTAAAGTTCAACCATTTTTCTGTTAGAGTGTCAAACATTTGGTTTACCGCTGCATTCTCATGAATAGTGAGCCTGAGTCCAACCCAGTCCTGAATCCCGTCCCTGGACATGAAATGGTGTTATGAGGACAGCACGCTGACTTCCTCACCCCCCTCACTCTTTCATTCTACTCTTGATTGCACACTTCATCGAGAATCCAGAAGCTGCTCAGGGGATGCCCCAATCTGGAGATTATGCCTGTACACAAAACCAGACTTCCTTTGTGTCCCTGGAAGCCTGAGAGAATCCCTGGTAAAGCAGTTGCCCCTAATCCTTCACAGTGTGCCGCCGTGCACCTCCATTCTGGGCCTGTCCTTATAAGACCCACGTACTTTTCCCAGAAAGCTGTGGCAGAGTCAGTGTGCCTGCTCCAACTAGAGTGTGTTAAAGCGGGAAGACTTCACACCCATGTGACAGTCAGAGTTTTGTGTCGGTGGCAGCTTTCTGTATGAAATAAACAGTACAGACAGGTTGTCCTTGCAGGAGGCAGAAATGGACCTTTGGATTGAGGTTCTGACTCGGTTTAAGCTGCTCACTGATCATTCACCAGGGACAGTCTCTCAGCTGACAGCAGTTTGCAGCCTCCCAGCAGTGTCAAGTCCCTGGGACAGATCAGCCCCATGGGTTGATTACATTTGTGATTCAGGTGGTATGTTTTTTGGTCTCATCTCCAATATGCCACATTCATGGCATTAACCCCGTTTGCTGCTCAGTTCTAGCTCCCCTTCACTTCCACACCCGGGCTTGTCCTGTCACAGCCCCAAATCAATAGTGATTCTACTTATTTGCCTTCAGGCGGTGGGGGCTGGGGGGGCTTGGCCAGGGCTCCTTCTTACTTTCAGGTCCTCCACAGAGTTGGTCTCCCAAGGATCCGCCAGCGAGGTACGTACTTGAATTGCAAGCTGCCAACTACCACTGGAATGTTTCATCGTTCACTTTCGAATTGATTGCACAGTAAAGGGGACACTTTGTCAAAACGACCATGGAAGCAGAATTTTTTTTCTTTTTCATGAACTATTTTTTCTTGTGTTGGCAGTTATTTTAACCTGTACATCTTCTTTTGGACTGCACCAGTTTACTGACCTTCCACTGAAGTAACAGGTATTCACCTCTGTCTTTTCCTTGGATTCCAAGCAGGCACCGGCAACCAACCAGCCACTCAGCCAGATCACACTTTAGCCGTCTCCTCTGGCTTGGTGTCCCTGAACTATTATCTCACACTGAAGGAAAGATCCTGAGCTGAGTTATCCCAGTAAATTACAAGCTGCATGAGAGCTTCAACAATGTGGCCACAAGAGTCTAGTCTCTCCCACCAGCCTGTCCTGGTCAAGATCGTCCCAGGAATCTATCTCTCTCTCTCCTTCTCTCCTCTCTCACTTCCTGTCAGAAGCTACCAGAGAAAGAACACCTAGAAACTTCCAACTATGGGGATCGGTCCCAAGTGTGCATTTGTTTACTATTTCTGATGTAAAATGTTTTAATGTGTTTATGTTATTTCATAGCTGATAAATTTAAAGAATAAAAAATTGTAAAAGTCACAATAGTTCACATTTCAGATTTTCCATGTTTTCAGCTTGAAACAATGTAACTGTGTTTGAACTGTGATTTTCGACTAGAATAAAAGGATCAACACTGACTAAAGAATGGCGTGTCAGTGGGCTTTTTAATGGGCTTCTGTCTAACACTGATCTTTTATGGCTGGCTCAGTGAATTCCATTTCTTATCAGAATGTTCAGTGAGCCATTGGAAGTGTTGCCAAGTGATTTTGTTGAAAGAAACGGATGAAAAAGAGATTAATGGAAATTCAAAACAAGTCTCTTTTTAACCTGTTCAGCCTAGTGTATTGTTCAAAATAAGCTCGATTCATTCTAGTGTTCCTGGCAGCATTGAGGTATGGATAAATTTGTACATTGAGCAAATTTAAAATTAAAAAAAGCAAAGAAAAAACCCTCATTGAAATCTTGAAATATTACACACACATATATATATACATAAAGATATATAGAATATATATAGATATATATATATAGATACTGCCTAACATATATGTATATTATATATAACACACCCAGTATTGACAGGTCAGTGTCGCCATGAAGAGTATGCTAGGTAATGAATTGAGGAGATGTTGTCACATGAAGGTGGCTGTTTCAGATCGTCCTCTGCGGAGCCATATTTTCCCCAACTACTACTTCCAAGAAACAGGGGATGGAGCTGGAGGATTGAAGACGCTGTGTGGTCACGACCCTCTTGAACACTGTTGTGGTGATCAACCTGTCTTCAGCTCTTCTCGTTGTTATAACTGCTATTTTAATTAATCCTCGGAGTTTTTTGGAAGGGCTGGTAACCGATCCCATGATGATAGACATCTAGGTGGGTGAGTTAACTGCAGGATGTTAGACGCTGTGTTGGACACTACAGTAAGTTGTTTTTGTGTTGATTTGCTTTTTTTTATTTGTGTGGATGATGGTCCACTTGTTTGACTGAAGAGTTGTAACAAGCAGTCCCAGGTTGATCTGAGAGTTTTCAAGTCAACAGTATTCTCAGTTTTGTTGTTATATTCTGTGCATTATCAGTGTTGAGTCTAGAGCGCGCCCTTGCGGGAATCACGCAATATTTTTCTGAAGGCCGCAAAAAATAGCGAAAGACGCGGCCAAAAGCCCCAAAAAAAAAGAAAACGAACGCGTTTTGCACAACCAGCGCGGTTTGACAATGCCGTGTGTATGCCTCCTGAGTCAATTCCTTTTAGCCGAACGCGCGTCTACAAATTTTTCATTGGCCGAAAGCAGCAGTTGAGCCCATCAGACGGTACTGGAGTTCAACAGTCCTCATGACGGCTTCAAAACGATTGAAGCGCGCTAAGCAAAACACTCTGTTTTCATTCGCCTACACGAGAAAAAACGCACTGATAAATCAAAAGATCATTAGCTGAAGCCGATAATGAGTCTTACAGCCACCGTTACGGCTACTCAACAAGCGATAGCGTGTCCAGCCGATCGACGCCCGGAGGCGAAACGGTTTTTGAAAGGTGCCAGTGAACCCGAAGATCACATAGATCAATGAAAGATGGTGAAAACGAAGCCGATCCCTCCCCAGTCGGAAAACGAGGTAGCAGAAGAAACTCTGTGAGCGTGGTTTCAAGTGCCCAAAATGCCATCAAGACAGCCAGGAGAAAACAGCTGAAAGAAGACGCCTCTATGTGCTGATGACCATCAATGTGAAGGTTCTCCCAACAATGACCATGACTTCACAGCTGCTAGCAGTCAGAGTTGAAGCAACAGAAGATAGGAGGATCTACAAGAAATGAATGGAGTTCTGTGGGCTGTAACATATGTATAAAGCTTTTCATTTTGTATGGTGAAGAGTACACAGTGACCTAACACAGTTAAAGGGTTTTCTTAGGTGATTACTGAAGGTATATAAATCTTGACAATAGTTGATGGTCACTTCATATAAAGAACAGAATGAATTGTGGGGAGGCTTAGAGTTGCTGGTTCTAATATGAGGTGACAACCCGACTTGCTCACTTGCTGTATGAACTGCCAAGAAAGGAGCTCAGCAGTCATGCAACCACCAAAAAAGACAAGTCTCTAAGGTATGTCAGAATTGTGTGTCTCTGTGTGTATGGTGTTGTGTGTGTTGGCGTTCACTGTTCTGTAATAATATGAACCTCGTTTCGTGTTTCTTTTTGTTGTTTTAGTTTACTTGGGCCATATGTAATCAATGTGCTTAATCTTTAAAAATCAGAATCTTCACTGCGTTTTGAGGGCCTCCCCAGTTTCACCCATGGGCCCCCTTTTTTTATGTAGGGGCCCCGTTCCCCTATTTTGGAATCCTAGAATCAACACTGATTATGATTGATGGCCTTCTGCTGCTTATCGCTTGCACTTTAGGGGGTGTTGTTGGGAAGGGGGGGGGGGGGGGGGGGGGGGGGGGAGGAGGGGCGTGATGGAAGTAATCTGGGGGGGGGGGGGGGGGCGCAGGGGGGGGGAGTAGGGGGTAGGGTTGGGGGCCTGATTTTCAGTTGTTTGGGGAATGGGGAGGGGGGGGGAACTTAAATGTGGTGGAGCTTATATATAGAAGGTTTTTTTAGGGGTGAAAAGGTGTAAAGTTTTTACATCCAAATTTTGCCCATGCTAAGTGATTAATATAGTTTTTTTTGAATTTACAAAAGAAGCCATTGCAAGCATTTTGTGCCCAGAATAGCACAACATGAGACCACTGGCAAGTAATCAAGAAAGCACAATCTTGGGGGGGGTGGGGGGGGGGGTTTCCACTGCAAGCGTTAGAATTAGAAAGTGGGCAACATCTGGACAATAGATAAGATGGAATTAATAGTTTTGCTCCATGCGAGGTTTGCCCAGAACCAGTTTGCATGTACAAGATCCGTCTGATTTAGCTGTTCCAGTGTTGCTGCCCAAGGGACAACCAAAACCATTGTCAACTTGAGGAGAGCCGTGATTTCACGCCACTTTGTTAACGATGTTTGACTTAGAAGCTTGTGGCTTCTAGAGTTGGAGTATTGTGTCATGAATTGAAACACACACACACACACCACACACACACACACATGAGGCAGATGTAAACAAGCTAGAAAACTTGCTCTTTAAAACCCTCAAGAAAGATGATTTTTGTCTGACTAGACACCACTTCCCCTCCCATCGTCGCTTACACACCCCATCTTCAGTCCCCTAACTCCCCCCTCCAGTCCTTCTCATCTGTCCAGTACGGCATAAAACTTTGCAGTTTTTGAACTTGATAGATTCCCCCCTTCCTAGAAGGTGCCTGTAAAATCGTGAATTGAACGGGATATAGCGCAAGGCCTTTGAAATCCCGTTGATAGGATTTTAAAGCCCCCTGGTGTAAATGGAAGTGTTTTCTTTGATTTTACCTGCTGTTGTTGTTGTTTTTTCCAAATATAAAGCGATTTTTGTTCCGCTCACTGGATGAGTTAGAGCTTGTTGTGTTGATACCTCTTTTTGTCTGTTGGCAGGGCCTACCTCACCTTCCCCCGCGTTCGGGGAAGGAGCACGATCAGCAGTCCAAAAAGAACTGTCAACCCTTTCGGTCTGCTTCGCCCTCAAGAGCTGAAGTAGGATCAGAACAGCTTTAGATTCCCGGCAATTCAGTGAAAGAAACGAACAAATGAACAACCTAAAACAAATCCAGACAGAGTCATTGTGATGTTCAGTAGTCTAGCAGAGAGAATGCCAAAATGATGAATAAAAACATTTAATAAAGAAAAAAACGTAAACATGATTTCGGGGTGGCTCTTTCAGAGTGTTTTCATACTGACTTTTTTGGGGTCATTGAATTTTTGACAGATTTCGTTTCTTATTGCCATGTTTTTTTGCTTGTTTAAAACAAATTCTCAAAGTTTGTGTTTGTGTTAGATTTTTGTTGCAGATCCATTATACCCCAAAGTCATACAATATGCATGGAAACAACAACACACAGTTGTACATATGCAAGCATAATACAAAACGTGTGACCATTAGTGACCATGCAATTCCACTCACACACACTCACACACATGCACGCACACCCATGTACACATGCAAGCAACGACACGCATGCACCATGCACACCCCGCAACAAATGTGCGCGTACACCCCCACACACACACACATACACGCACACACTCACACGGCACATGTTGGATAGAATTAGCACAAGGGCAACATTGCCTGAAAAAGAACTTTGGATGATGACAATCATCCCCAGAACACACCCACACACACAAGCATTCACACACACACACACGCATATCACACACACACACACACACACACCACACACACACACACCACACTACAAGACACACACACACACACAACACACACCCACACACACACACACATGCATGCACGCACGCACCTATGTATGAGCACAAATGGCCCTGACGGATAGATCAGCACAGGGCAAACGTTGCCTGAAAGGAAGGATGGTGCACGATGGTGATGAGACAGTCCACCCAATGACAGGCGTGGCAGTCCTCAGCCTTTGACGTTTGCAGGAGGCAGTTTTACGCCAACCCCATCTCAAGCAGGTGATGTACAACAAAGAGCGCTTGCTGACAGCCTGAGGCAGGTCATGGAGAGTGCCTAATGATGAAGTTGGCGGCACAAAGGATTGCTGCGAACAAGCAGTGCCGTTTGTCAAAGAAAAAACAACCATGAAAAAGATAAAGACGTTGGAAAATTTCGCCAACCTCCCTTACCACTACCCAGCCTATGTAATATATCATGTATTTGTAATCTTCGTTTTGAGGCCCCCGCGAAGGTGCGATATTGTTATGATTGCTAACAATTGCTTTTGAAATCCATTTTTTTGGGTTTCCTGCGGGCTTTATGGCAAACCAAGACATTGTACGGACTTGACAAAAAGTCTTAATTTAGTATTAGAAGAGCATGACATTTAACACTGCACCATGCAATCATAAACGGATCAGGGTGTGTGTGAGTGTGCCCGCCCATGTATACTGTGGTTGCATGCGTGTGCGTATCACTCATTGAATAACAATTGCTTTGTGTTTACAAAAAGAATACTCGTGAACAAACATGAGCTTTTATCGGTTCGACTTCTCACAAATCAAATTTATCCAACATGAATGGACTTGCGTTAGGACATGCTGCATTCTCCCTCCTTCTCTCTCACCAGTGGATTGCCTGTCTCTCTCTGAACTGAGCCATGATGCCTTGCAGGCCAACTATGCATTGCTCTCTTTACATCTCTCTCCTCTTTCACTCTTTCTGAAACTGAGGGGGTGGGGCGTGTAAGGGTATGTCTAGCAGAAAAGAACAGAGAGGGCCCCGGGGCTAAATTGGGGCATTCCCATACCCCGGTAACAACCTAGGCACTCGCCTCTCCTTTTACTATAAATTCTGCTATTGTCGACATGGTACAGTATATGACGCCAAAATGGGGAGTTTGTATTATACTCCCTGTTTGGCTAGTATACTTACCATGTCAGACTCTAATGCCCGCCCTACCTTCCCCGCTAGCGCCAAGGTTCTGGGGTTACCTTGCGCGCAGGCCTCGATGAATGACGTATGGGAGACTTACACTGGCTTCTCCCTACGGCGGAAGTGGGTTGGGCACCACGTGACTGTCTTATCACTGCATTAGCCACACAAAAACTTCGGCCTGGCAGAGCAGACTAACTGCCGTGAATGCTATTGTCTGACATGGTAAGTATACTAGCCAAACGGGGAGTATAATACAAACTCCCCATTTCTTTCTGTCTAAAGCAGACTCCTGTTTCATCATGGAGCAACTCCTTACTGAAGGGGGGGGACAATGTTTAGCAAAAG
>JAFLJL010017138.1:27500-30364 GCA_018398815.1 Conus ventricosus | reverse complement strand
GAAAGATCGGGGTAAGTAGAGGTGGGGGAAAGGGTTGGGGCGGGTGAAAGGGGATAAGCGAGAAAGGGGGGGGGGGACGCATGCAAGAGAGGGGGAAGGGGGAGGAGGGTGGCAAGAGTGGTGGGGTGCGTGGCGGGGTAAGGAGGCTCATCGTTGACATGCAAATGGCGCTGTCAGGGAGGGACTGTGTACAAAACTGGTTACAGCCGCCCTGTCTCCACAGACGCTGAAAACCCCTCCAACCTGCTCCCCCCAACCTTTGCCTTCCCCTCCCTCCCCACTCCCGGACCCAACCCCACCCCCTCCCGACATTTCACCTCGTCCTTTCTCGTTCCGTTCCTCCCCTTTTCCCTGCGACATTTCCCTTCAACCTTGTCGGTCCCCCCCCCCCTCCCCCCCCCCCCCCCCCCCCCCTCTCTCTCTCTCCCTTCGTCTCATTCTTCATTTTCTTCCTGTTTTTCAGTTTTTTCCCCATCTTTCTTTTTCTCTTCATTCTTCCTCAACATTTCTTCTTTCATTGTTGGTCTTCTTTTCTTCTTCCTCGTCGACGCTCTCTCTCTCTCTCTCTCTCTCTCTCTCTCTCTCTCTCTGTCTCTCTCTCTCTCTCTCTCTCTCTCTCTCTCTCTTCCTCTCTCTCTCTCTCTCTCTCTCTCTCTCTCTCTCTCGTTCTTCATTTTCTTCCTTTGTTTTTCCGTTTTTTCCCCATCTTTCTTTTTCTCTTCATTCTTCCTCAACATTTCTTCTTTCATTGTTGGTCTTCTTTTCTTCTTCCTCGTCAACGTCGTCATCCTCCTATTTCCCCACAGTCTCTGTGTGAAGTGGTGCAGCCTGTTGTCGTTCACCCAAACAACGGACGCGGAGATCAGTCAGTCTATGCAGAGATTGGAGATCAGTGTCAGTCTATGCAGAGATCGGAGAACAGTGTCAATCTGTCCAGAGATTGGAAAACAGTGTCAGTCTGCCCAGAGATTGGAGAACAGTGTCAGTCAATCCAGAGATTGGAGATCAGTGTCAGTCTGTCCAGAGATTGGAGAACAGTGTCAGTCTGTCCAGAGATTGGAGATCAGTGTCAGTCTGTCCAGAGATTGGAGAACAGTGTCAGTCAATCCAGAGATTGGAGATCAGTGTCAGTCTGTCCAGAGATTGGAGAACAGTGTCAGTCAATCCAGAGATCGGAGAACAGTGTCAGTCTGTCCAGAGATTGTAGAATAGTGTCAGTCAATCCAGAGATCGGAGAACAGTGTCAGTCTGTCCAGAGATTGTAGAATAGTGTCAGTCAATCCAGAGATCGGAGAACAGTGTCAGTCAATCAAGAGATTGGAGATCAGTGTCAGTCTGATCAGAGATTAGAGAACAGTGTCAGTCTATCCAGAGATTAGAGAACAGTGTCAGTCTATCCAGAGATTAGAGAACAGTGTCAGTCTATGCAGAGATTGGAGAACAGTCAGTCTATCCAGAGATTAGAGAACAGTGTCAGTCTGTCCAGAGATTGGAGAACAGTGTCAGTCAATCCAGAGATTGGAGATCAGTGTCAGTCTATCCAGAGATTGTAGAATAGTCAGTCTATCCAGAGATTGGAGAACAGTGTCAGTCTATCCAGAGATTGGAGAACAGTGTCAGTCTATCCAGAGATTGGAGAACAGTGTCAGTCAAACCAGAGATTGGAGATCAGTGTCAGTCTATCCAGAGATTTTAGAACAGTGTCAGTCTATCCAGAGATTAGAGAACAGTGTCAGTCTATCCAGAGATTGGAGAACAGTGTCAGTCTATCCAGAGATTAGAGAACAGTGTCAGTCTATCCAGAGATTGGAGAACAGTGTCAGTCTATCCAGAGATTGGAGAACAGTGTCAGTCTATCCAGAGATTGGAGAACAGTGTCAGTCTATCCAGAGATTAGAGAACAGTGTCAGTCTATCCAGAGATTAGAGAACAGTGTCAGTCTATCCACAGATTGGAGAACAGTGTCAGTCTATCCAGAGATTGGAGAACAGTGTCAGTCTATCCAGAGATTGGAGAACAGTGTCAGTCTATCCAGAGATTGTAGAACAGTGTCAGTCTATGCTGAGATTGGAGAACAGTCAGTCTATCCAGAGATTGGAGAACAGTGTCAGTCTATACAGAGATTGGAGATCAGTGTCAGTCTATCCAGAGATTGGAGAACAGTGTCGGTCTATCCAGAGATTGGAGATCAGTGTCAGTCTATGCAGAGATTGGAGAACAGTCAGTCTATCCAGAGATTGGAGATCAGTGTCAGTCTATGCAGAGATTGGAGATTGGAGATCAGTGTCATTCTATGCAGAGATTGGAGAACAGTCAGTTCTATCCAGAGATTGGAGAACAGTGTCAGTCTATCCAGAGATTGGAGAACAGTGTCAGTCTATCCAGAGATTGGAGAACAGTGTCAGTCTATCCAGAGATTAGTTCACATCGTAGACAAATAGAGATTTTTTTGTGCTTGCCTTTCACGCTATTTCATGAACGTTGATAAATTCATGTTTGACCAGACGTGGTCACAAAATGAGAATGACGACAAGCAGCATTGTTTTAAATGGTTCCAACACCCAGGATGGACTGGTTCATTCGCTCTGAAGACGGTAACTCCGAGAAAGGGACGCAAACACTGCGCTCGTGAGTCACGCACCGCACACCTGGAAAGTATATCTCCTTTTGGGATAAATATTTATTCGTTTGGAAACGGTTATGTTTCGAGCACGTCATAGAATTGAACGATGACAACCATTCTACACACAATGCATATATTAGATAATTTCTTACTGGAATCAACACACAATGCATATATTAGATAATTTCTTACTGGAATCAACACACAATGCATAAATTAGATAATTCTTTTCTGGAATCAA
>JAFLJL010017138.1:0-25000 GCA_018398815.1 Conus ventricosus | reverse complement strand
TACTTGGCCCATCTTTTTGAAAATGTGTATGTTCATTATGGGCCACGGATGATGTCCGATATGTTATTTTAACTGTTATAGCCGTTACTAACAGTTATAACAGCCATAACGGTTTTTCTTCTTTATAGAATATCTTGGAAAGTACTTGGCCGATCTTTCTGACAATTTGTAGGTATGTTCTGTATGGGTCACGGATCATGCCCGATGTTTTTTTTATGTTAAAGCCGTTACTAACAAAGAGGACACAGTCTGTGCGATATCAGAGGTGTTGTTTCGTCTTCCAGAGTCATTTCAACTGGCGCACCTCAGGGTACTGTTTTATCTCCAGTGCTTTTTACTCTGTACACAAATGATTGTTCAGGAAGTGATTCAACTTTGTACATTAAATATACAGATGACTCAGCACTTGAGGATCTTTCCAACTCTGACTCTGTTTACTTCAAGGAGGTTCAAAGATTTGTTGACTGGTGCGATCACAACTATCTTGATCTGAATGTAACAAAAACGAAAGAAATGTTGATTGATTTTAGAAAGAATCCAAAAGTTGTACCACCGCTTTTTATCAAAGGTGCTGAAGTAGAACGTGTTGAATCTTACAAATATTTAGGAACTTTTATAGATAATAAGCTGAATTTTAAATCCCATGTTGATTATGTCCACAAAAAATGTCAAACCAGATTATATTGTCTTCGCAAGCTGCGATCATTTCATGTGAATACTGACATTCTTCGGACATTTTATTCATGCTTCTTGGAATCTGTTTTAACTTTCTCATTTAAGTGTTGGTATGGTGGGCTGACTGTGAAGAGTAGGAATGTGCTTGAGAAAGTGGTGAACGTGCGAGGAAAAATTGTTGGTGGGAGACAAAAAAAGTCTGAGTGAGCTGTACAGGTGCCGTGTTGTTTGTAAAGCGAAGAAGATTGCGTGTGACCAGACCCACGTTCTTGCAAGTCAGTATGACCTTCTTCAGTCAAGACGAAGATATCGATCAGTTAAATGCAGAAGTGTCAGATTTAAACAAAGTTTTATTCCCTGTCCATTGATTTTCTTAACAGAGGTGATGTTTAATTGCTTTTTAGCTATGGATTATTGTTACATTTTGTTTTATAAAGATACATAATTTAAGCTCAGATTGAGCATACTGTTGCATTTAGATAACAAATAGTTGTGTTATTTTTATGCAATTTTATATAGTATTATTCTTATATATTTAGTCACCTTGAAATCCAAATTCTTTTATATGAATGTATGCCATATGTGACAAAATGGGTGAATGTGCCCCCCCCCCCCCCAACAAATCATTGTTTATTTGCTGTGAATGTGTGTGACCCACAAAACTAATTTCCTCGAAACTGCGGATGATAAGTTTTACTTCTTTGACTTGACTTGACTTGGACTAACGGCTATAACTAGCCCTAAAACGGTTTTTCTTCTTTATGGATGTTCTCGCAGTTATTCAGATAAACTGGGAGTACGTTTCTATGCTTTGACTCAGTTTTTCATTTCTCTCGCTGACCTGGGCTGTCTATTTTCCTGCTACATCTTGTCTGTTGTTATTTTAGCCAAAAACGAGTGACTTTCTGATCGTTTATGAAAAGGAAAAATAACATATCTTCTCTTTTAGCGAGCCATGCCTATCCTCGCAGCAAAACTCCTAGGTTTCCAGATTCGAGAGAGTGAGAGAGAGAGAGAGAGGAGAGAGAGAGAGCAGAGGATCGAGAGACGACGATGGAGAGAGAAGGAGAGAGAGGTATACCATCAGTACGCTCTTTGAGAGGGAGCTGGAGTTGAACTATAGCGGCCAATCACACTATAGTTCATGTGGGGAAGATGGAAGGCGATGGCATCGTGAGAAGACGATGTCCATCCTGACTTCTTCGCCTGAACACTGCATTCCCCTGTTTGTTGTGAGGATCCAGTTGATCTCAGGACGAAAAAAAATCACAATCGTATGATCTAAAACTCGGTTGTACAGCATACCCATGTATTGTTGTGAAGATTCAGTTGATTTCACATGAAAAAGATCCAATCGGTATGACATCTAAATTGTTGCTTTGTTTTTGTATCTATCAGTATTATGTCGGGTTGCCTGACAGCCGAATTTGTCTCGGTTCCTCGCCGTTAGGAAACACATGAAGATCTGAGTTCACCAGTAGCCAGGGCTGACTGGGCGCACTCTTTACGACATCCGGGGGCCTCCTTGTGCTATGGTCGCCTGTTAACCTCACCTATGTATGGTTCGCCCTGTTAAACCTCACCTAAGCTATGGTCGCCGGTTAAAACCTCACTATGTATGGTCGCCTGTTAAACCTCACCTGTTCATATGGCGCCTGTTAAAACTCACCTATGCTTTGGTCGCCCTGTTAAACCTCACCTATGCTATGGTCGCCCTGTTAAACCCCAGTGCAGAGGAATGTGTGCGGTAAAAGTCACAGAAAACATGCGGTCAAAACAACACCAAGGATTTTTTTTTTTTTTTTTTTGGCCGTTTCACAAAAAAAAGTTCCGATTACGTCTGTATAATCTAATCTACAAAGACAGATAGGTGGGATTCACTGTGTCTCTTGGTTGTCACAGTTAGCAGCCCTTTGTGAGAGAACACAGAGTTTGCCTCTTGTGTCACCGTAGCAGCCCTTTGTGGAGAAGAAACTCACGAGTTTCCTCTCTGTGTCACAGTTGCAAGCCCTTTGTGAAGGAGAACACACGAGTTTTCTCTCTGTGTCACAGTTAGCAGCCCTTTGTGAGAGAACACACGAGTTTCTCTCGGTGTCACAGTTTAGCAGCCCTTTGTGAGGGGGGGTGAGAAACACGAGTTTCTCTCAGTGTCACAGTTAGCAGCTTTGTGAGAGAACACACGAGTTTCCCTCTCTTGTGTCACAGTTAGCAGCCCTTTGTGAGAGAACACCGAGTTTCCTCTCTGTGTCACAGTTAGCGCCCTTTGTGAGGAGAAACACGAGTTTCCGCTTCTGTGTCACCCGTTAGAGCCCTCTTTGTGAGAGAAACATAGAGTGTCCTCTCTGTGTCACAGTTAGCAGCCCTTTGTGAGAGAACTCACGAGTTTCTCTCTGTTCACAGTTAGCAGCCCTTTGTGAGAGAAGCCACACGAGTTTTCCTCTCTGGTCCCGTTCGCCAGCCCTTTGTGAGAGAAACACACGAGTTTCCTCTTCTGTGTCACAGTTAGCAGACTTTTGTGTAGAGATACACACGAGTTTCCTCTCTGTGTCCCAGTTTGCAGCCTTTGGGAGAGAAACACCGAGTTTCCTCTCTGTGTCACAGTTAGCAGCCCTTTGTGAGAGAACACCGAGTTTCCTCTCTGTGTCAAAGTAAGCAGCCTTTGTGCGAGGAACACACGGTTTCCTCTCTGTGTCACAGTTAGCAGCCTTTGTGAAGGAACCACGAGTTTCTCTCTGTGTTCAAGTTAGCAGCCCTTTGTGGAGAGAACACACGAGTTTCCTCTCGGTGTCACCGTTTAGCAGCTTTGTGAGAGAACACACGAGTTTCCTCTCTGAGTCACATTTTAGCAGCCCTTTGTTGAGAGAACACACGAGTTTCCTCTCTTGTGTCCAGTTCGCAGCCCTTTGTGAGAGAAAACACACGAGTTCCTCTCTGTGTCACGTTAGCGCCTTTGTGATGAGACAACACACGAGATTCCTCTCTCTGTGTCACAGTTAGCAGCCATTGTGAGCAGAACAACGCGTTTCCTCTTGGTGTCACAGTAGCAGCTTTGTGAGAGAACACCGAGTTTCCTCTCTCTGTGTCACAGTTAGCAGCCCTTTGTGAGGAGAACACACGAGTTTCCTCTCTGTGTCACAGTTAGCAGCCCTTTGTGAGAGAACACACGAGTTTTCCTCTTCTGTGTCAACAGTTAGCAGCCCTTGTGAGAGAGAACACACGAGTTTCTCTCTCTGTGTCCACAGTTAGCTGCCCTTTGTGAGAGAAACACACGAGGTTTCCTCTCTCTGTGGTCCACAGTTTGCGCCCTTTGTGAGAGAAACACCGAGTTTCCGCTTCTGTGTCAGCAGTTAGCAGCCCTTTGTGAGAGAACACACGAGTTTCCTCTCTCTGTGTCACAGTTAGCAGCCCTTTGTGAGAGAAAACACACGAGTTTCCTCTCTGTGTCACGTTAGGGCAGCCCTTGTGAGAGCACACACGCGTTTCCTCTCTGTGTCACAGTTAGCAGCCTTTGTGAGAGACACACGAGTTCCTCTCTCTGTGTCACGGTTAGCAGCCCACTTTGTGAGTGAACACACGAGTTTCCTCTCTGTGTCACAGTTAGCAGCCCCTTTGTGGAAGGAGAAACACACGAGCTTTCCCTCTCTGTGTACAGTTAGCAGCCCTTTGTGAGAGAACACACGAGTTTCCTCTCTGTGTCACAGTTACAGCCTTTGTGAGAGAAAACACACGAGTTTCCTCTTCTGGTCAAGTTAGCAGCCCTTTGTGAGAGAAACAACGAGTTTCATTCTCTGTGTCTCAGTTAGCAGCGCTTTGTTTGAGAGAACACACGAGTTTCCTCTCTGTATCACAGTTCAGCAGACTTTGTGAGGAGATCACACGAGTTTCCTCTCTCTGTGTCTCAGTTTGCAAGCCCTTTGAGAGTTAGAACACACGAGTTTCTCTCTCTGTGTCACAGTTAGCAGCCCTTTGTGAGGAGACACAACGAGTTTCCTCTCTGTGTCACAGTTAGCAGCCCTTTGTGAGAGAACACACGAGTTTCCTCTCTCGGTGTCACAGTAGCAGCCCTTTGTGAGAGAAACCCACGAGTTTCCTCTCTGTGTCACAGTTAGCAGCCCTTTGTGAGAGAACCACGCGTTTCCTCTCGTGAGTACAGTAGCAGCCCTATGTGAGAGAACACACGAGTTCCTCTTGTGGTCACAGTTAGTAGCCCTTTGTGAGAGGAACACACGAAGTTTCCTCTCTGTGTCACAGTTAGCAGCCCTTTGTGAGAGAACAACGAGTTCCTCTCTGTGTCACTGTTAGCAGCCCTTTGTGAGAGACACACGGAGTTTCCACTCTGTGTCACAGATTAGCAGCCCTGTGTGAGAGAACACACGAGTTTACCTCTCTCTGTGTCACAGTTAGCATCCCTTTGTGAGAGAACACACGAGTTTCCTTCTGTGTCACCGTTAGCCAGCCCTTTGTGATGAGACACACGAGGTTTCCTCTCTTGTGTACAGTTAGCAGCCCTTTGTGAGAGAACACACGAGTTTCTCTCTCTGTGTCCCCCCCCCCCCCCCCCCCCCCCCCCCCCCCCCCCCCCCCCCCCAGTTAGCAGCCCTTTGTGAGAGAACACAGAGTTTCCTCTCTGTGTCACAGTTAGCGAGCCCTTAGTGGAGAGATCACACGAGGTTCCTCTCTGTTGTCACAGTTAGCAGCCCTTTGTGAGAGAAACACACGAGTTTCCGCTCAGTGTGTCACTGTTAGCAGCCCCTTTGTGAGGAGAACACACGAGTTTCCTCTCTGTTCACAGTTAGCAGCCCTTTGTGTAGAGAAACACACGAGTTTCCTCTCTGTGTCACAGTTAGCAGCCCCTGTGTGAGAGAACACACGAGTTTCTCTCTGTGTCACAGTAGCAGCCCTTTGTGAGAGAACACACGAGTTTCCTCTCTGTGTCACAGTTAGCAGCCTTTGTGAAGAGAACACCACGAGTTTCTCTCTCTGTGTCCAGTTAGGCCCTTTGTGAGAGAACACACGAGTTTCCTCTCTGTGTCACTGTTAGCAGGCCCTTTGTGAGAGACACACGAGTTTCCTCTCTATGTGCCACAGTTAGCAGCCCTTTGTGAGAAGAGTACACAGAGTTTCATCTCTGTGTCACAGTTAGCAGCCTTTGTGAGAGAACACACGAGTTTCTCTCTGTGTACAGTTAGCAGCCCTTTGTGAGAGACAATCCCCCCACGAGTATCCTCTCTGTGTCACAGTTAGCAGCCCTTTGTGAGAGTAACACAACGAGTTTCCTCTCTGTGTCACAGTTAGCAGCCCTTGTAGAGAACGAACGAGTTTTTCCTCTCTGTGTCCAGTTAGCAGCCCCTTTGTGAGTGAACACACGAGTTTCCTCTCTGTGTCACAGTTAGCAGGCCTTTGTGAGAGAACACACGAGGTTCCTCTCTCTGTGTCTCAGTTAGCAGCCTTTGTGATGAGAAACACACGGAGTTTCCACTCTGTGTCATAGTAGCAGCCTTTGTGAGAGAACCACGAGTTTCCTCTCTGTGTCACAGTTAGCAGCCTTTGTGAGAGAACACACGAGTTTCCTCTCTGTGTCTCAGTTAGCAGCCCTTTGTGAGAGAACACACGAGGGTTTCCTCTCTGGGTGTCACAGTTAGCAGCCCCTTTGTGAAGAACCACGAGTTTCCTCTCTGTGTGTCACAGTTAGCAGCCTTTGTGAGGCAGAACCCACGAGTTTCCTCTCTGTGTCACAGTTAGCAGCCCTTTGTGAGAGAACACACGAGTTTCCTCTCTGTGTCAACAGTTAGCAGCCCTTTGTTGAGAGAACAACGAGTTTCCTCTCTGTGTCACAGTTAGCAGCCCTTTGTGAAGAGGAACACACCGAGTTTCCTCTCTGTGACTACAGTGCGCCCTTTGTGAGAGAACACAAGAGTTTCTCTCTGTGTCACAGTTAGCGCCCTTTGTGAGAGCCACACGAGTTTCCTCTCTGGTGTCACAGTTAGCAGCCTTTGTGAGAGAAACACACGAGTTTCCTCTCTCTGTGTCACAGTTAGCGCCCTTTGTGGGAGAACACACGGTTTACTCTTCTGTGGTCACAGTTAGCAGCCCTTTGTGAGGGAAACACACGTGTTTCCTCTCTGTGTCACAGTTAGCAGCCCTTTGTGAGAGAACACACGAGTTTCCTCTCTCTGTGTCACAGTTAGCAAGCCCTTTGTGAGAGATACAACGAGTTTCCTCTCTCTGTGTCACAGTTTGCAGCCCTTGTGATGAGGAACACAGAGCTCTCTCTGTGTGTAACAGTTAAGCGGCTTTGTGAGAGAACACGCGAGTTTCCTCTCTCTGTGTCACAGGTTAGCAGCCTTTGTGAGAGAACACGAGTTTCCTCTCTGTGTCCGTTAGCAGCCCTTGTGAGAGAACACACGAGTTTCCTCTCTGTGTCACAGTTAGCAGCCCTTTGTGAGAGGTCACACGAGATTTTCCTCTCTGTGTCACAGTTAGCAGCCCTTTGTGAGAGAACCACAAGAGTTTCCTCTCTGTGACACAGTTGCAGCCTTTGTGAGAGAAACACACGCGTTTCCTCTCCCCTGTGTCACAGTTAGCAGCCTTTGTGAGAGAACAAACGAGTTTCCTCTCTGTGTCACGTTAGCAGCCCTTTGTGAGAGCACACACGAGTTCCTCTCTGTGTCACAGTTGAAGCCCTTTGTGAGAGAACACACGGGTTTCCTTTCTGTGTCACGTTAGCAGCCTTTGTGAGAGAACCACGAGTTTCCTCTCTGGGTCACATTTAGCAGCCCTTGTGATGGAGAACACACGGAGTTTCCTCTCTGTGTCACCAGTTAGCGCCCTTTGTGGAGGAACACACGAGTTTCCTCTATCTGTGTCACCGTTAGCAGCTTTGTGAGAGAAACACACGAGTTTCCTCTCTCTGTGTCACGTTAGCAGCCCTTTGTGAGAGAACACACGAGTTTCCTCTCTCTGTTCAAGTTAGCAGCCCTTTGTGAGGAACACACGAGTTTCCTCGTCGGTGTACAAGTAAAGCAGCCCTTTGTGAGAGAACACACCGAGTTTCCTTCCTCTCTGTGTTCCCCCCCCCAACCCCCAAGTTAGCAGCTTTGTGAGAGAAAACACGGAGTTTTTCTCTGTGTCACAGTTAGCAGCCTTTGTGAGAGAACACACGAGTTTCCACTCTGTGTCACAGTTAGCAGCCATTGAGAGAACACGGGTTTCCTCTCTGTGTCCCACATTTAGCAAGCCTTTGTGAGAGAACACAGGCGTTTCCTCTCTGTGTCACGTTGCAGCCCTTTTGAGAGAACACACGGTTTCCTCTCTGTGTCACAGTTTAGCAGCCCTTTGTGAGGAGAACACACGTCGAGTTTCCTCTCTGTGTCACAGTTAGCAGCCCTTTGTGAGAGAAAACACGAGTTTTCCTCTGTGTCACAGTAGCAGCCTTTGTGAGAGAACACACGAGTTTCTCTTTCTGTGTCACAGGTTATCAGCCTTTGTGAGAAAACACACGCGAGTTTCCCTCTCTGTGTCACATTAGCAGCCCTTGTGAGAGAACACACGGTTTTCTTCTGTGTCACAGTTAGCATCCCTTTGTGAGAGACACAGAGTTTCTTCTCTGTGTCACAGTTAGCTGCCCTTTGTGAGAGGAAACGGGTTTCCTCTCTGTGTCTCACAGTTAGCAGCCCTTTGTTGAAGAGACCCAGCGTTTTCCTCTTCTGTGTCACAGTTAGCAGCCTTTGTGAGAGAACACCACGAGTTTCCTCTCTGAGTACAGTTTAGCCAGCCCTTTGTGAGAGAACACACGAGTTTCCTCTCTGTGTCAAAGTTAGCAGCCTTTGTGAGAGAACACACGGTTCTCCTCTCTGTGTCACAGTAGACAGCCCTTTTGTGAGAGAACACACGAGTTCTCTCATGTGTGCTACAGTTAGCAGGCCCTTTGTGAGAGAACACACGAGTTTCCTCTCTGTGTCACAGTTAGCACGCCCTTTGGAGAGAAACACACGAGTTTCCTCTCTGTGTCACAGTTAGCAGCTTTGTGAGAGAACACACCGTTTCCTTTCTGTGTCCCCAGTTAGCAGCCCTTTGTGAGAGAACACACGAGTTTCCTCTCTGTGTCAAGTTAGCAGCCCTGTTGTGAGAGAACACACGGTTTCCTGTCTGTGTCCAAAGTTAGCAGCTATGTGAGCGAAGGGAGTCACACGTGTTTCCTCTCTGTGTCACAGTTTGCAAGCCCTTTTGTGAGAGATAACACACGAGGTTTCCTCCTGTGTCACAGGTAGCAGCCTTGTGAGAGAACACACGAGTTTCCTCTCTTGTCAAGTTAGCTAGCCACTTTGTGGAGAACACAGAGTTTCCTCTCTGTGTCACAGTTAGCAGCCTTTGTGAGGAACACACGAGTTTCCTCTCTGTGTCACAGTTAGCAGCCCTTTGTGAGAGAACACACGAGTTTCCGCTCTGGTCACAGTTAGCAGCCCTTTGTGAGAGAAACCACGAGTTTTCCTACTCTGTGTCACAGTTAGCTGCCCTTTGTGAGAGAAACACACGAGTTTCTCTCTGTTTCACAGTTAGCAGCCCATTTGTGATGAGAACACACGAGTTCCTCTCTGTGTCACAGTTAGCAGCCCTTTGTGAGAGGAACACACGAGTTTCCTCTCTGTAGTCACAGGTTAGCAGCCCTTTGTGAGAGAAACACACGGTTTCCTCTCTGTGTCACATTTAGCAGCCTCTGTGAGAGAACACACGAGTTTCCTCCTCTGTTGTCACAGTTAGCTGCCTTTGTGAGAGAATCACACGAGTTCCTTCTCTGTGTCACTGTTAGCGCCCTTTGTGAGGAGAGAACACCCGAGTTTCCTCTCTGTGTCACAGTTAGCAGCCTTTGTGAGAGAACACACGATTTCCTCTCTGTGTCACAGTTAGCAGCCCTTTGTGAGAGAACACACGAGTTTCCTCTCTTGTCACAGTTAGCAGCTTTGTGAGAGAACACACGCAGTTTCTCTTCTGTGTCACAGGTAGCAGCCCTGTTTGTGAGAGAACACACGTGTTTCCTTCTCTGTGTCACAAGTTAGCAGCCCTTTTGTGAGAGAACACACGAGTTTCCTTTAGTGTCCAGTTAGCAGCCCTTTGTGAGCGAACACACGAGTTTCCCTCTTCTGTGTCACAGTTAGAAGCCCTTTGTGAGAGAAAACACACGAGTTTCCTCTCTGTGTCACAGTTAGCAGCCTTTGTGAGAAACACACGAGTTTCCTGCTGTGTCACTGTTAGCAGCCCTTTGTGAGAGAACTCACGAGTTTCCTCTCTGTGTCACAGTTAGCAGCCTTTGTGAGAGATCACACGAGTTTCCGCTCTGTGTCACAGTTGAGCAGCCCTTTGTGAGAGAAACACACGAGTTTTCCTCTCTGTGTCACAGTTAGCAGCCCTTTGTGAGAAAAACAACGATTTTCCTCTCTGTGTCACAGTTAGAAACCCCTTGTGAGAGAACACACGAGTTTCCTCTCTGTGTCACAGTTAGCAGCCCTTTGTGAGAGAACACACGAGTTTCCTCTCTGTGTCACAGTTAGCACCCCTTTTGTGAGAGAACACCGAGTTTCCTCTCTCGTGTCACAGTTAGCAGCCCTTTGTGAGAGAACACACGAGTTTCCTCTCTTTTGTCACAGTTAGCAGCCCTTTGTGAGAGAACCCCAGGGTTTTCCTCTCTGTGTCACATTTAGCAGCCCTTTGTGAGAGAACACACGAGTTTCCTCTCTGTGTCACAGTTAGCAGCCCTTTGTGAGAGAACACACGAGTTTCCTCTCTGTGTAAACAGTTAGCAGCCCTTTGTGAGAGAACACACGAGTTTCCTCTCTGTGTCACAGTTAGCAGCCCTTTGTGAGAGAACACACGAGTTTCCTCTCTGTGTCACAGTTAGCAGCCCTTTGTGAGAGAACACACGATTTTTCCTCTCTGTGTCACAGTTAGCACCCCTTTTTGTGAGAGAACACACGAGTTTCCCTCTCGTGTCACAGTTAGCAGCCCTTTGTGAGAGAACACACGATTTTCCTCTTTTGGGGTTCAAAAGTTAGCAGCCCTTTTGAGAGAACACACGAGTTTTCCTCTCTGTGTCACGTTAGCAGCCCTTTTGTGAGAGAACACACGAGTTTCCTCTCTGTGTCACAGTTAGCAGCCTTTGTAGAGAAACACCGAGTTCCTTCTGTGTCACAGTTAGCAGCCCTTGGAGAGAACACACGAGTTTCTCTCTGTGTCACAGTTACAGCCCTTTGTGAGAGTAACACCCGAGTTTCCTCTCTGTGTCACAGTTAAGCCCTTTGTGAGAGAACACACGAGTTTCCTCTCTGTGTCACAGTTAGCACCCCTTTGTGAGAGAACACACGTTTTCCCTCTCTGTGTCACAGTTACCCAGCCCTTTGTGAGAGAACACAACGATTTTCCTCTCTGTGTCACAGTTAGCAGCCCTTTGTGAGAGAACACACGAGTTTCCTCTCTGTGTCACAGTTAGCAGCCTTTGTGAGAGAACACACGATTTTTCCTCTCTGTGTCCGTTAGCAGCCCTTTGTGAGAAAACACACGAGTTTCCTCTCTGTGTCACAGTTACACCCTTTGTGAGAGAACACACGATTTCCTCTCTGTGTCACAGTTAGCAGCCCTTGTGAGAGAACACACGAGTTTCTCTCTTTTGTCACAGTTAGCACCCCTTTGTGAGAGAACACACGAGTTTCCTCTCTGTGCCCACAGTTAGCAGCCCTTGTGAGAGAACACACGAGTTTCCCTCTCTGTGTCACATTAGCAGCCCCTTGTGGAGAACACACAGTTCCTCTCTGTGTTTTCGTTCTTTGCCTTTTCTCCTCCCCCCCCCCCCCCCCCCCCCCCCCCCCCCCCCCCCCCCCCCCCCCCCCTTTTTATTTGTTTTTTTTGTACGCGTATTCTCCACAAGTTTTGGAGTTGACAGAGTACGTTTGTACTTTTAGAAGTGGAGGAGTTTTCCCCTGTAAGGAGAAAATGCCTTTTTAGCGTTTCAGGATATCGGGAAGGGTCCCCACGTTTTAGAAATACGTAGAAAAAAAAAGGAAAGAAAAAAGACAGTAGGTCGTATAAAATGGGCATATTTGTTCTGACTTCATCTTTAAAGGCAATGTTTGTCTTGTTTGCATTGACAATTAGATGTAAGCATAATATAGCTGCTGTAAGCATAATATAGCTGCACCAGACTTCTTTCTTCCCGTCTCACATACACACACACACACACACACACACACACCACACACAACACACACACACACACACACATAGACCCCACACACATAGACACAACACACACCACACACACACACACACACTCACACACACACACACACACACACCACACACACACACACCCCACACTCTCACACAACACACACACACACCACACACACACAACACACACACACACACACAGGGTATACAGATTGTAGGTGAATTTGAAAAATTTTTTTTAAAGGTTTAAGACCAAAAAAAAAACAACACAAAAAACAAGAGGAAAATATTGCTGAGGATTTGAAACCAGGGGTGTCGGTATGCATGATCAGCTGAAAAGAAAATCAACCTCATTAAGTTTTAGTTATCAACCTAATTAAGTTTTAGTTAAATCTCATTAAGTTTTAGTTAAACCTCATTAAGTTTTAGTTATCCTCATTAAGTTTTAGTTAAACCTCATTAATTTTTAGTTATCAACCTCATTAAGTTTTAGTTATCAACCTCATTAAGTTTTAGTTTTAGGTAGACAGTGATCAAAAGACGATGCTTTGTACCAGTCAATCATGCATATATATCTCTGTGAGAGTGTGCGCTTTGTGCATAATATGTAAGCGAACGAGTGTGTGTGGTGTGTGTGCGTGTGTGTGTGTGTTGTGCGCGCGCGTGTGTGTGTATGTGTCTGTGTGCGCGCGTGCGCGTGTGTGTGTGTGTGTGTGTGTGTGTGCACAGAGAGAGATGTGTGCGCGCGTGCGCGTGTGTGTGTGTGTGTGTGTGTGTGTGTGTGTGTGTGCACAGAGAGAGAGAGAGAGAGAGAGAGAGAGAGAGAGAGAGAGAGAGAGAGAGAGAGAGAGAGAGAGCGAGCTTGCATGCCAATGACAACTTCGTTGCACCAGAGTGTTCCAGCAACAAAACGGCTAGGGGAACCGACCACATCTGAAACCTTCAATGGCGGGTTAGCGGCTGCGCAAAACAGCACTTCCTGTCTCCCCCTAAAAAAAATCTAAACTGCAGCACCCATGTTTGGGACACCCCTAACTCTGCATTTATTTCCCCCCCCCCCCCTGCTCGATGTTAGACCCTCCCGCCCCCGGGCGATCGACCGAGCCGTGTGTACGTCCCGGTGTGAGAAGAAGGTGGTGGGTTTGGGGGCAGTGGAAAGGGGTGGTTGTTGCACTGTGTTTTAAGCGACAGGGGGGCCGCAATAGGCGACAACCGCTCACTCGTTGACTAAATCCTCCCTCAGTTCCCGCACGGCCCCCCATCCCCCCCCGCTGGGAGGAGGGGACGGGGGGGGGGGAGGGGGCAGGGGGCGTTTTCCCCCTCCCCGGGGGGCCCAAGGGGCGCGGAAGGGCGTGGCCCCGGCACGGGTAATGAAGCGGAGCGATTAAAAACGGCAATGAAATTGTCTCTTTCCGCCGCGCTCGAAAACCCTGCGGCGCGCGGGGCCCGGTAAAAAACCCCTTGGGCCTCTCCGGGGCCCTGCCCCGCCCGGCCCTTCATTTCCCGGGCCCAAGGGATTCGTCCCCTCCCCGTTTGCCCCTCCAACCCCCCCTCCCCACCCCCCCCCCCCTCCACTGTAAACATTTTCCTTGCCACTCCCCCCCCCCCCCCCCCCCCCCCCCCCCCCCGTCCACCCCCCCTTTCACAATTGTGGGCTTTCCCCTCGTCAAGTCCATCAGAACACGGGAGGGAGGGAGGGGGGTCGCTTGCCGTCGGTGTGATGTTGCAGGTCTGCTGTTTTTTCGTGGTCTTGAACGCTTTTGTTTTCTGTGTGTCTCTTTAACGGGCTTTGTTTTCTGTGTGTGTCATTAACAGGTTTTTGTTTTCTGTGTGTACATAAACAGTTTTTGTTTTTTGTTCCCATTAAACGGCTTTTTTTTTATTGTCCCTTAACAGGCTTTTTTTTTTCTGGTACAAAAACGGGCTTTTGTTTTCTGGCCCTCATAACAGGCTTTTTTTTTTTCGGTCTCGTTTAACGGGTTTTGTTTTCTGTGGAAATCTTGAACAGGCTTTTGTTTTCGTGTCTCGTTAACAGCTTTTGCCCTCCGGGGGTTACGACTTGTGTGGTCGGGGGTTTGCGTGTCCAGTGACCCCTTAGGCCTGCTGGGGGGCATCAAACGGGGAAAATAGGCTTTTTTTTTCCTGCTTCTGCCTGAGGGGTGCAGTGCTTTTTGGGCCCCTAACGTAACGTGGTAGGGTTGACCCCCGGGGTGGGGCTTCCTGTCAGATGGGTAAGGTGAGGCCCTGACTGAGTAACCCCCTTTTTTCCCCCTTTTCCCTTGTTTTCGCCTCCCTTTTTGGCCCTTTTTATCTTCTTCCCCCTTCAAGTCTTCTTTTCCCACCTCCTTTTCCTCGTATCTCCTTAAGACCCCCGCTTTTTCCCGTGCGGTGCGACCTGTGTCGGGGGGAATAGATCCTGGTTTTGAGAGGGCCCCCCTTCAACACATCACTTTGGCTGGGACCTCTCCTAGACAGGGAGTACACTTTGGCCCGGGTGTACAAAACGGCCCCCCTTTTGGGGGTTGGTCAAGACGGGCACCCCCAGCGGCCAAAAAACCCCCTCAGTGCCGCTCTCGTTCCCGGAGTTGAGCATAATCGGGGGGGATAGGGTTGGTTGCTTCTGCTTGTCTATGTCCCCCCCGAACCCTGGAAGGGGTAAAGCTTGGGTTTTTTGGCCCCGGGGCCCTTAGTTGACTCCAAGGTGGGTGGGAAAGGGAGGGATGAAACACAAATTCACCAAAGGTTTTAAAAAAATCTCCCCCCAAAAAAAAGAAAAAGGGAAACCCCTTTTTAGGGGATTTTGATAGTGACAGCGATTCGATATGGGGTTAGACGAAAGACTTTTTTTGGGCTTCCGGCTCTTATGGAAGGACCTGAGCAAGAAAGACCCCTTTCCTTTGAGCCCTTTGCTATCCAAAAGGTTTTTAAAGGATAGCAGGTGCCCCTCTCCATCAGGGGTTTTTGAAAAAACGGCTCTTTTTCTATTCAGTCAAATCCAAAAACAATCTAAACAGCTGCTAAAAAAGAAACGAAACTTGGGGACAGGGAGATCAGGGAACCCTCCCCACAAACAATTAAATTTTCATAAAAAGGATGATTCGCTGCAGGAATTACAGGTGTTTCAGGGGCAGAGATCAAAAACGGGCTGGCATCCCGGGTGTGAGGGAGGTAGCGGGTGAGTCAAGAAGGGTGCAGAAAGAGTGGCCACCAAACCCTCTTTCTGACATTCTGCAAACCCTGTGCGCCTCCGGTCATCAAAGTCGCCCTGTTTGTCCGGTTCTTTGTCGTTCCGCCCGTTGAGGTGTTTCCCGAGCCAGAAGTTTGGCCATGTCAGAGCCCGTTGTTCGGCAGGGGTGTGTGGTATTTGCTAAAGGGCAACCCGGAGGGGCCGGTAAGACCCGGCACATTGGTGCAAACTGCGGTGGCGCCATCCCTCCTCTTTCAGGGAAATTTGTCCTCTGTGGTTCGGGAATCGCAATAAAGGGGGGTTAAAAACAGAAAAAAAAAATTCCCCTTTTTTTGAAGCCCCAAGCAGTTGTGGGCTCAGTCCCCGACAGCTTCTTCGACCCGGGGCCGTAAAAAAAAGTTCCAACATTTCCCAACTCGGTCAGTCTGCTGCAGACTGAAATTTTACGTTTTCGAAACATTGCAAGGAAAAACGTCAGCCGGGTGGAAGCAGGTCCCCACCTTCCAAACCAAAGTGAGTGCCCCGGGGGGGAGGAAAAACCCCCCCCTAGAGCCCAGCGTTACAACATCTGCTGCGGGCAATTAAAAAAACCAGAAAACCTCAACTCCTTTGCCAGTGCCCGGGGGGAAGGGAGTTCCCCCCCGTGTGGGGGGTGGAGATTGGGGCAAACCTCCACCATCTCCCAAACCCAGCCTCCCCTCCCCCAAAATCCGGGCCCTTTTTGTCACCGCGGCAAGCTGCCAGGGGGTCCAAGACCAACCGTCCAGTGAAACAAAAAAATAATTTTAAAATCCTTTCCCCGCGATCGTGGGAGATACCTATTCTCTCCTTTTCGCCCTCTGCCCCAGGATAGACAATATTCCTTTGGAAAATCCGGAAAAAATTCCAACTTTGGGACGCAGCTTCTGTGTCGACAAAAAACCTTCCCGGGTGGGCCTTCAGGAAACCCAAATTCAAACCAAAAACCCCTTTTATCTTTCGGGCTTTAATATACTTTCAAAACCCTGCAAAACCCCCCACTTTTGGGTTGTGGGCGGGGGGTTCCCCTTCCCCTACAAAAAACTTTTTGTAACCCCTGTCACTTGTCTCCCCCCTTGGGGTGACTCGGAGTCCCTCCCAAGACTGTGACCCTCTTTCCTTTATTTTCCCCCTTCTGCCCCGGTTTTTGTCGTCGGGCCTTGCAGTCGATAGGAACTTCCCTCGCCTTTTTTTTCTGTTGGGTGCTTTACGGTCACAACCCCTTTTTGGGGGTAGGGGTACGTCCCCCAGAGGTCTGTGTTGAAGATGCCTTTTCGATTTGGATTTTGTTGTCTGAATGACGGGATCTGCAACTTCCCTCCACTTTCCACGGGGTTTCACTTTCTTTTTAGTTTTGCGGTTTGTGACCCTCGCGGGCCTGGACTATGGTGGGGGCCCAGCGCTGCACGGGGCCCCCTTTTTCCTTCTTCTAAAAACCTGTAAAACAAACCCCTCTCTTTTTTTCCAAATCTAAATTCAAGAAGAAAAGGGGGATTATCGCAACCCCCTTTTTCAAAATTAGGCACTGCTTTCTTAAAGGTCCGGCCCACTGAATCCTGACTAACACTGTGATCGTGGCTAAAAGCTTGTATTCCGTGCCCCTTCCGTAAATAAAAATGCCAAAAACACCCTGGTTGATTCGACTCCCAACAAATTTCCAAATTTCGAAAACGGGCTCAGCGTCGGGTATACCAACGCCCTTCGGGTCCCAAACGCCCCGGCCCATCAAAACCCCGTGCTAAATCTAAAAACCCTTTTTAAAATCAAAAAAACTCGGTCCGGGAAAGCTTCTGCTCCGGCTACATCAAAACTTCTAAAAAAATGTGGAACATCATTAAAAAAATCAAAGGGAAAACCCTTCCCACGTAAACCATCTAAAGTTTTAAAGTTCTTTAAAAACCCGAGAAGAAAGCAGTTGTAATCTGTTTGCTTAAAACCTTGAAAAGTTTCCCTCCCTTCAAATAAATCGTCACTTTTGTAAAACACAAACCCCTAAAAAAAAATCTCCCCTGCAATTTTCATCCGAAACGGGGAAGATCCAAATTTTCCTTTTACATTAAACGAGCGAAATTCGCCTTACTCCTTGCAGCGTTTCCCTCTCCAGGTTAGATGACATCTTAACCTTTAAAAACATCTTCCGCAAGAAGGTCTGAACATCCTTTTACAGGTAACAACCACGTGGGGATACAGGTTGTTTTTCCCCCCCCTCTTGGGGACAGCCCTCTTTATTCCCATCCCAAAACCTGGAAAAGTCTTTCTAATCCTAAAACACCCCGCCCCAATACTTTGCCCTGTTCTGTAAAGATGGAGAAAATGGTCAAGCAGGTCTTTGGAAACGGGAAACCCGTTGGCCTTTTGGCAAAGAAAAGTGTTTTTTTCCGCAAAACATCGTAGACATTTGACCTTTATTCGTTGGATTACACTTAAACGTTTTTTTTTTTAAACAGACAGCATGCGTGGAAATTTTTTTTTTATTGGAGAAGGCCCTACGTCCCCGGGGGAAGCGGGGATACTTCAGATCTCCACGTCGGGGTTTTCGGGTTCATCTTCCCTTTTTTATTCAAAATTTTTTGGCAAAACGACGTTTCGGCCCGGGGTTGGGCCCCCACTCTCTCTGATTTCCCGGCGGTTGGGTGTTCCCCAGGGGAGCATACTGTCTCCTCCCTTTGTATTAAAATCAACAACATTGTTCAATCTTCGCAGGTTCAGACTGCCATTGTTTGTGGTGATTTTTTTGGGTTTCGCAATGGGCCTGAACCCGATGCCAGCGCGGCTCCAGCTTTTCGAATAAAAAACGGTGGGGGGTGAAAACCCTTTCCCCTTTTTTCACAAAACCCAATGTATTCCCCCTTCCCAAAATTCCGTCAGTTTTTTCCCGATCCGGGAAATTCAAGAGGAAAACTCCCATTCCAGCTGTTAAAGAGGCCAAAATTTTTGGGGGGTCATTTTTGACCAAAACTTAACTTTCTCGCCTATTAAAAAACCTCAAAACTGCTTTCCAAAAGGCACTGAATATTTGCGGGTTAGCACACACCGATGGGGCGCTGATAAGAAAATTTGTTTCACCTCTACAGAGCCCTGGGCCGTTTAAACTGGATACGGTTTGCTGTGTACGGCTCCGCAAAATCTCTCCTAAAATCTTGGCCCTATCCACCTCAAGGGTTGTCTCTGTCTTGGGGGCGTTCCGCACCACCCCTGTGTACAGCCGTACCAGAGGGGAGGTGAACCCCTGTCCAATCGCAGGGTGAAACTGTCTTTGAATTTTTATATCCCACTGTTCCAGAAACCCCAGAATCCCGCCCAGCTGGTTTTTTGACCCCCCCGTTCCAAAGTAAGTTTTTAAAAAAACCCGAAAATTTTTTCCCCCCGTTTGGGGGTTCGTAGCAGCCACTTGCGGAATGCGGGATAAACCCGGAGAGTTTCCCTTTTTTCCAAGTTTCCGGATCAACCTCCTGGACCTTTTTACACCAGAGATTCGTTTTTTATCTCGCAGCTTTCCTAGGGGTCCCCAGCTCCGGGGTACAAGGCTTTGTATGCCGGCTCGTTCCAAATTCCCCTCCTTCAAAAGTTTTCACTGACGGTTCCAAATCGAGGATGGAGTTTGGGCCTGTGCCGCCTACGCCCCGGGGTCCTTCTCCGATATTGTTTGGAAAAATATACATTCAATGCTTTTCTATTCTGCGAACTATGCTCTAGTACTGGCTTTGAGATAATCCCATTCTTCGAGGGGGGACTTTTTGGTTCTGTCGGATTTGCGTCAGCTTTGGAGGCCAAGCTGGCCCCAACCTTTAGCATCCAGAACTTTTTTTTTTTGAATTTTTTGCAAATTGAAGGCGGACGGTTACAACTTACCTTGCTTGGGGCCTGGCCATGTGGGGATCGGGGGGAACGAAAAAGGTTGTCGTTTACCAAGAAAGCCACAAAAAGAAACTGCCAAATTTATCCCCCTCAGATGTGAAACCCCCCAAATTTTAAAGATTTGAGAGCCTCGGAGGAGGATTTTGGGAAAACACGTGAATAACAAATTTTTCAGATCCGTCCAAACCTTAAAGACTTCCTCCATCTGTCGGGTTTTAAAAAAGGGGGGGTTTTTTTTGCCGGCGCCACCGGCCATTTTTTGTTTTTACCCTTTTTTACCTTTTAAAAAGGGGAAGAAGCTCCTGGGGCTTCCCCTGTCTTTCACCACTACAATGAAACTGTTCTTTTAGAGTGTTTTGGGGGCTTGCACGAGGGACCAAACATTTTCGCGGGGTCCATGAAATCCTGTTCAGGGGTCCCGCCCGACGTGTCCTTGGGTTTTTGGGGAGAAATTACATTTTTCATTGATTTTAATTTACAAGAAGGGTTTTTAACAAAATTTTGGTTCGTTTGTAAACGAGCATTTCAGATGTTGAAATTTTTTTTTTTTTTTTTTTTTTTTTTTTTTTTTTTTTTTTTAAATGACTGGGGGATGATTTTAACGTGGTGACGCCCTGATGGGGCCCCCCGCGGTCGGCTGGGCTATAAACAAAATTTTTTTATCTTATCTAAAAGGGTTTGTTTTCTGTGTCCTCGTTTAACAGGCTTTTTTTTGTTGTGTGTCTTAACAGGCTTTTTTTTTTCTGGTGTATCAGAAAAGGCTTTTTTTTTTTGGTTGTCAAACAGGCTTTTGTTTCTGGCTCATTAACAGGGTTTTTTTTCTGTGTGTCTCATTAAAAGGCTTTTTCTTTTTTGTGTGTCCTTTCAGGTTTTGTTTTTCTGGCTCGTTAACGGCGTTTTTTTTTCTGGTGTTTATGAAAGGGTTTTGTTTCTGGTCTCATCAACCGCGTTTTTTTTCTGTGTGTCATTAACAGGCTTTTGTTTTCTGTGTGTCTTAAAAGGTTTTGTTTTCTGTGTTTCATTAACAGGCTTTTGTTTTTTTGTTGTGTCATGAACGCTTTTTTTTTTCTGTGTGTCCACTAAAGGCTTTTGTTTTTTTTGGTTCTGATTAACCCGGCTTTTGTTTCTGGTGTGTCATTAAACGGCTTTTGTTTTTTTTAACGGCTTTTTTTTCTATGTTCCCCCATTACAGCTTTTTTTTGTGTTCATAACAGGGTTTTTTTTTTTTGTGTGTCATTTAAAGGGTTTTGTTTTCGTGTGTCATTAACGGCTTTTTTTTTTTTTGTGTGTGTCATTAAAGGGTTTTTGTTTTCGTGGTCTCATAACAGGGTTTTGTTTTCTGTGTGTGTCTTAACAGGCTTTTGTTTTTTTGGCTTAAAAGGGTTTTGTTTTTTGGTGCCCCATTTAAAAGGGTTTTGTTTTTGGTCTCATTAACAGGGTTTTTTTTCTGTGTGTCTCATTAACAGGCTTTTTTTTTTCTGTGGTCATTAACAGGGTTTTGTTTTCTGGGCATGAAAAGGGTTTTGTTTTCTGTGTTCCATTCAGGTTTTGTTTTTTTTTTTGTTCATTAACAGGGTTTTTTTTTTTCTGTGTGTTCATTAACAGGCTTTTGTTTTCTGTGTCTCATTTTAAAAGCTTTTGTTTTCTGTGTGTGCATTAACGCTTTTGTTTTCTGTGTGTCATTTTAAAAGGGTTTTTTTTTTGTGTTCTCATTAACTTTGTTTTCGTGTGTCATTTAAAAGGCTTTTTTTCTGTGTGCGTGTCCCTTTAAAAAAGCTTTTTTTTTCTTTCTTTCCTTAAAAAAGGGTTTTGTTTTTTGTGTGTGTCATTAAAGGCTTTTTTTTTCTGTTTTCTCATAAAAAGCTTTTTGTTTTCTTTTGTGTCATTAAAAGCTTTTGTTTTCTGGTGCGTGTCGTTAACAAGCTTTGTTTTTTTAGTCTATTAACAGGCTTTTTTTTTCTGTGGTCTTAACGGGTTTTGTTTTCTGTGTGTTCTTAACGGCTTTTTTTTCTGTTTGGGTCATTAAAGGCTTTTGTTTTTTGTGTGTGGTCTTATCAGGCTTTTGTTTTCTTTGTGTCATTAACAGGGTTTGTTTTCTTGTGTCATTAACAGGCTTTTGTTTTTTGTGTGTCTCATTAACAGGCTTTGTTTTTTGGTTCCCCTTAAAAAAGCTTTTGTTTTCTGTGTGTGTTCATTTAAAAGGGTTTTGTTTTGTTGGTGCATTTAACGGCTTTTTTTTTTCTGTGCAAAACCCAAAAACTTTTTGGGGGGGGGTTTTTTGCTGATTGTGATTGTTTTGACTTTGTCTTATGAAACGCAAGGGCTCAGAAAAAGGGTTTTAAAATTATGCATCAGAAAAAAGAGGGTTTTAAATTCAGGGCTTAAAGGCAGGCGTTAAAAATTAGGGCCCCTAAGAAAGAGAGTTTAAAAAAAAAGGGCATCCGAAAAAAAGAGGCTTTTTAAATTGGGTCTAAAGAAAAAGGGGGTTTTCTAAGGCTTGAAGAAAGAGACTTTTCTTAGGGCTCAGAAAAAGGAAGGTTTTCTAAGGGCTCCGAAAAAAGAGCTTTAAACTTGGGTCGAAGTAAGATAAGTATGTGCTTTGAGCCCCCGAAAGGGCCCTCGGGCTGCCCGAAAAAACTCACCCAGGGCTCGAAAAAGGGGGGTTTTAAAGGGCTCGAAGAAGGGGTTTAAAGGGCTAGAAAAAGGAAGCTTTTTTTTAAGGGATCCGGGAAAAAAGGGTTTAAAACTTAGGGACCAAAAAAGGGCTTTAAAAAGGGGTGAAGGAAAAGGGGGTTTAAAAATTAGGGACAAAGAAAGGTTTTTAATTGGCTGGAAGAAGTTTTTAAAAAAGGGGAAGAAAAGGGAAAGCTTTAAAATAAGAAATAAGACGGGCCTTTGTTTTCCACAACACGGGGGCCCTTTGTTCCCCCGGGCCCGGGCCTTTTTACCCCCAAAAAAACAAAAAACCCCTTTGTTCCCTTTTTTCGGGTTTTCAGGGGCCAAAATACAAGAACAATGTCGGACAAGTACCTTTAAAACGGGAGGGGGCCGATCAAAACACTTTCCCCAAAGGGGGGGGGGGGGGGGGGAGGGAGGAATTCCAAACGGATAAACTCCATCCACCAGCCGTCACCTCCTGTTTCAGGTTGACGACTTGGTACCTAAAATAGTCCAGGCTGATACCCAGACTGGGATCACTAATCAACAGCATTGAGAACTACAGTCTTATCAAATACCAGTGGGAAGGAAGATGACAGAAATCAGCAGCATTGAGAACTACAGTCTTATCAAATACCAGTGGGAAGGAAGATGACAGAAATCAGGGAACGGGGTAGCGTAGACCGTATTAATTCAAGGGACATGAAAACCACAGACGATGTTTCAGCAGACGAATCTCTGACCCAGCTTCATTCCGTGTTAAACCAGTTCATTGTCGTTAGAAACCAGACGGAAGGTTGGAAAGGAAATCCTTCCCGACTACGTTCACTCCTTTTTACAGACAGGGTGCAGGCCCCTGAGTGCAGGGAAACGTCACATCCTGCCTGATCCGGGAGCAAAGCGTGTGACCAAGCTGTATGAGGGCCGACACTTGTATAAGGATCACATGGACCACAAGGAACATAGTCGTTATTTCACTTGTATAAGGATCACATGGACCACAAGGAACATAGTCGTTATTTCACTTGTATAAGGATCACATGGACCACAAGGAACATAGTCGTTATTCTAGATTTGAGGCCCCGATTCCAACTTCGGCGTTGACTCGCTCGTGCATTTCATGCAGCATTTGCGGTCTGTCGTTTCGGTCAGTCGCCTTGTCTGCAGATACTTCTGTCCTGAAGTTTGACGATGACAATTCTTACAGCACTCTCGAGATTTGTCCAAAGCATGAAAATAAGCAGTTCCTTATGAAAATCGACATGTACATCTTTTAGCCATTCTCTCTCTCTCTCTCTCTCTCTCCTCTCCTCTCTCTCTCTCTCCTCTTCTCTCTCTCTCTCTCTCTCTCAAAAACAAATGTGTGTGTGTGTGTGTGTGTGTGTGTGTGTGTGTGTGTGTTTCTGGGCTATACCGGCGGCGGTGCAGGATTTCTGTCGTGGTGGCCTCCCTTGTTCCCTGCACGGAGCGACGTCTTTACCCCCCGACCTGACCTAATTAAGGCCAAGACCCGCGCGACACGCACACCACCACAAGGCCAGCAGCACAGACGGGCGCGCGATTGTCGCCCCTCAACGGGACCCACCTTTCACCCCCGTCGCCCACCTCCTCTACCCTCCCTCCCACCCCTTCCCCTTTCCCTCCGTTCCCTCGCCGGAAGCTGAAGTTTCGCGGGGCATGATGGATGCGCGGCGGTGCGACGAGCAGCAGTGAATCATGGACAGTTGGTACCGGAAGTGACGCGAAGTCATCGTGAATCATGGGACGGTTTCGGGCGGAAGTCACGTGGGGGCGAGACTGCGCGGTCTCTGAGGAGTGGCAGAGGGCGGGGGCTGGTTTGTGTTGGGGCGCCGTGGCCCCGCGGACCTTGCCGGCCCTGGCGGAGGTCTGCTCCCGGCGGTTCCAGCCCCCGAGCTGAGCTTGGGTTTCAGGGGGCTTGACCCAGTGGAGTGACGCTGATTTCACAACTGTCACATCCGCTTGTCTCCCCTGTCCGTTAGGGGCTCTTGCGGTGAGTAAGGCGATACATCTTCCCCGCTGATTGGCCGCCGCCCCGTCCCTCCCTCCCGCAGCTAATGAACGCCTGGGAAAAGGAGTTTAATTTCTCTGGATCCCCTTCCATCAGCCAAATCCCCATTTGGGGGACCACGCTTCCTTCGCCTTTATTCCCTCTTCGTACGTGATAAATCCCCCTATCTCACTTCGGCTGGCACGTAGTCTGACCAGTGTGTACACTAACTGCTAGAGAAAACAGTCGGACTGTCAGAGGAAAGGGGAGTGTGTGTGTGTGTGTGTGTGTGTGTGTGTGTGTGGTGTGTGTGTGTGTGTGTGTAGGGGGGGGGGGGAGCAGGGAGGGCGAGGCTTGCTCAGAGCCAAGTTGTTGCAGTTGTTAGTGGACAACTTCATCTATCTTCGCACACCATGTGTAATCTAAGCTTCCAAAGGATATTCACATCATTTTGGTTTGGCAGCTCGGATGCTACGTTTTTTTAGAGTGGTTATGGTTGAGTGACTTTAAGAATAGGTAAAGGCACTGGTAATAAAGATAGTGTAGCGGTGAGTCACAAGACCGACAACTCTTTCTATCTGTTGTGTGTGTGTGTGTGTATCCCATTGACAAGGTTAGGACCACCATGAACACTTGCTGTTAACGTAGACTGACTGTTCACGTAGACTGACCGTTCACGCGGACTGACTGTTAATGTGGACTGACTGTAAACGTAGACTGACTGTTCACGTGGACTGACTGTTCACGTGGACTGACTGATCACGTGGACTGAGTGTCAATGTGGACTGACTGTCAACGTGGACTGACTGATCACGTGGTCTGACCAGGGCCTTGCTACGTTGCAGGGGAGAAGCCGTACAAGTGCACGCACTGCCACAAAGCGTTCAGCCAGAGCTCCAACCTCATCACGCACTGCCGGAAGCACACGGGCTTCAAGCCCTTCGAGTGTGACCAGTGCGGCCGCTCCTTCCAGCGCAAGGTGGACCTGCGGAGGCACGTGGAGACCCAGCACGCGCAGACCACGTCCCCGGCAACGGACGGCACTCTGCCTCTACAGCCCGTGGCAAGGGACGTAACTGACCTCTCCCGGCGAGTGCCCTCCCCGACCAGAGGGGAAAGACCGTTTTCTTCTCAAGTGGCTGGGAAAGAGGAGGGGCACCTGTCTCAGAGACCACCCCAGAGCGTCGGTCATTTCACTCCCCCTTCCTTCCAGGAAGCCGCCAATTTCTTTGATCCAATTGTCGCCGGAGATGCAGAATCGTTCCCTGCAGTCCTCGCCTGCAGACTGTAAAGAGGATTTTCTGGCCGCTGCCAGTAGAGACCTGTCCAACAGCTCGCCCCCCTTTCAGTCCAGAATTGCAGCGTCCCAAACAATG
>JAFLJL010017137.1:0-27500 GCA_018398815.1 Conus ventricosus | reverse complement strand
AGTAAATATTCACGGTTATTTCTAGCTGCGTTAATTTCTTCATTTAACCATGGAGGTTTGTCTGTGAGTTTGACTCTTTTCTTTTTGCATGGAGCATGCTTATTGAATACCGCAAGAAACGCATCATACCATGTATTCAGAGCTCCGTCAGGGTCCCTATGCTGATATACCTCTGAAAAGTTTGTGTTAATTAGATCGAACAAAAAGAGATCTGGATTGAAATTTTTGTAACTTCTGTAAATTATATATTTATGGTAGGATCTAGGAATTTTCACGCCTTTCTTACACCAGGTCAGACAAACTGGAAAGTGATCACTCAATCCAAAAATAGGTACAGATGTTTCTACAATATTAGAAGAATTTGTAACATAGACATGGTCAATCAATGTTTCTGTTTTCAATGTTTTGCGCGTAGGGGAATTTATTAGTTGGGTTAAGTTGTATGTATCATAATCTTTTTCCATGTGTTGTATGGTTTTAGAAAGTCGATGTTGAAATCACCGAGTAGTATTATTTCACTGGAATGGTCTAATACTTCTTCTATCATTGACTCAAAACGGTCGAACCAATCAGCACGTTCATCAGGGTTTCTATACAACATACCTATTAACATTGGTCTATTTCCCTTTAGACACACTTCAATCCATATACATTCCACAGAGTGTTTATCAAAGACATTAAGTTGCTTATACTTCACTGATTGATGGATATACGCCACCAATCCCGTTTCTAGTTTATTTGAACGTGATGCATCTTTACGTATAAGATTATAACCTGGAATAGTGACTAAATGGTCGGAAACAATATCAGTTAACCTAGTTTCAGAAAAACCAAAAACATGAAAACAATCGTCTGAATTCGACAAAATAGAAGGAACATCAGATATCTTGTTTAAAAGATGGCAAGCATTTAGATATCCTACTTTAAAGCCTTTTTTTGTTAACCACTTGAGGTCTGTTGGCTTCTGCGACATGATGATTGAAGATGACACCAAACAGAAATTTTCTAGTAAAGCGAAAAAGTATAGTTTATATTTTAAGACAACAGCAACACAACAATGATCAAATAATACCAAAACGGTTGTCACTCAAAATCAGTAAAGGTCCAAAAAATTCAAAACGATGTCAAGTACTAGGCACATAAGCCCGCAAAATAAAAAGCTAACATACACGACAGAAACAACGTAAGAAGAGTCGGAAGCTTAAGCAAAACCTCTGAGCCAAAGCAATTGCAAATTTCCAGGTATCCCAGGTCCAAAGTACAAGCATAATACGGCCAATGAAAGGAACATGAAAAACATATTCTTATGGGAACAGAATAGTTTCATGTAAGTTCATGGGGATGACATGGCGCGCACACACACACACACACACACACACACACACACACACACACACACACACCACACACACATACACACACACATACACACACACACATACACACACACACACACACACACCACACACACACCACACACACACACACACACACACACACACACACTGAATAATTGAATAATGATCTAAATAATCTCATGCAATAATAGAAGATATTTCTGGTATTATGCTAAGATGAAGTCATACTCTCCACAAAGCTTTTCTTTCTCAAATAATTGAACTGCATATAAAATAGCATGAACAAAATCAAATCAGAAATTGACACACACATTACCAGTTACCATTAGGCCTCTGGCACACTTGCTGTGACATCAACTGTGCAGAGAGAGAGAGAGAGAGAGAGAGAGAGAGAGAGAGAGAAACTGAACTGAAACTGACGTGCATGCATGACTTCACAGAACAAAACAGATATCACACACACACACACACACGGGATAATGTTGCTTATAGCCCAGCCGACCGCAGAGGGCCACATCAGGGCTGACACACACACACCACACACACACACACACACACACACACACACATGTGTACTCACGACCCTTGAAGGTAAAGCCATGGTTCTGTGTCAATATCCATTCTCATCACATAACTGTTCACTATCACTTTTAACACAACACAAACTGTCTTGTTGGCACATGTCTCGTGGTGTGAGTCCTACACTCTCAGATCAGCGGCTTGTGTTACAGAATAGTGTGACACTGACAGGGCTTTTGCTGTTGTTGTCCCCTCTCCACTCTCAAACCGCCCCACCCCCATTCCCTCCCCACCCCCACACTTTAACATGAAGTACACTTTGCCTGTTTGAAGAAAACAAATCTTAAAAAAACAGCTATAGTTGATGTTCAGTAGTTACTCTTTAATGTAACAATTTTAAAACCTATATTTATCAATATATGCATAATCTTGGAAATAAAGGTCAATATTTCTAGCTATTATATACACCCATTACAAACATGCAATTCAACTTGTATCAGTGAACATATGTCAACTTGAAAGTAACATTATAATGCTCTTACATTCTATAGGATGATTATGTACATAATTATTTTGTGTCAGTTGGGATAGTACTTATGTATGCTTTTTTATTTCAACAAATCTTACATATGAATTTTCATACCTGTCTCTCTCTCGCTCTGAAATGGATGATCTGCAAAAGTCTGCTGGGAAACATATACTTAGAAGTTTGTTAAGTGACAAAATATAAAGATGCGAAGGGAAAGAATGTACAAACTGACAATTACAAAACGTTTCCCCGTAATCAGTGCTGTGTTTTTTTCTCACGTGGTGGCAGTATCAGTCCATGAATTTGCCGATAGAAATAGTAGTAGTGATTGGAAATGAAGTATTATTATAATGATAATTGTTTACTTATTACTGTTAGGCCTACTACCATTACTGTTATCAGTAGTGTTATTTTGCTTGTAGTAATTATGTTATCCTCAACGTTTCCCTTTAATTAGGCCTACGTTGCTCTACATGCAACCATAGTACATATAAAATGTAGCAACAATGAAGAAATATGTGTGTATACAACGGTGTAAATACGACCCCTTTACAAATGCCAACTTTTCATTCACAAAGATGCTTCCCAATGTTTGACCTACTTCGGCTTAAAAGCACATCAGCCAACGACGCACGCACGCGCAGGCCGGTCGCAAAGTTCTGTCAGAAAGTTTTAAACACATGCTTAATTGTGGTACTCACAGAGCTGATCGAAATGCCAGTTTTTGTCACATTCTCAAGTACTCACTGAGCTATTGCTGACACACAGAAATTATAGTCTAAAAACAACTGTACAGTAATATAAACTTAATGATGTTGCACCAGTCTCGAAGCGTCCAAACACACACAGCGTCTTCGCTGAGAAAAGAATGCGCGTCTGGGAGTGCTGTGGCTGACTGGTTACTGCCTAGCTGGGGTCAAAAGGCAAAGCGTTGAGCGAACTAAATGCAGTGGCTCTGAGTGTGCCGGCGCCGCCGTGTATGGGAAAGACCACCCTGATGTATGCAGAAAGACAATCCTGTGGAACAGACCACCCTGACGTGTGCAGAAAGACAATCCTGTGGGAAAGACCACCCTGACGTATGCAGAAAGACAATCCTGTGGAACAGACCACCCTGACGTGTGCAGAAAGACAATCCTGTGGGACAGACCACCCTGATGTATGCAGAAAGACAATCCTGTGGGAACGACCACCCTGACGTATGCAGAAAGACAATCCTGTGGGAAAGACTACCCTGACATGTGCAGAAAGACAATCCTGTGGGAAAGACCACCCTAACGTGTGCAGAAAGACAATCCTGTGTGAAAGACCACCCAGACATGTGTAGAAAGACAATCCTGTGGGACAGACCACCCTGACGTATGCAGAAAGACAATCCTGTGGGACAGACCACCCTGACGTATGCAGAAAGACAATCCTGTGGGACAGACCACCCTGACGTATGCAGAAAGACAATCCTGTGGGACAGACCACCCTGATGTATGCAGAAAGACAATCCTGTAGGAAAGACCACCTTGACGAATGCAGAAAGACAATCCTGTGGGAAAGACCACCCAAACGTGTGCAGGAAGACAATCCATTGGGAAAGACCACCCTGACGTGTGCAGAAAGACAATCCTGTGGGAAAGACCACCCTGACGTGTGCAGGAAGACAATCCATTGGGAAAGACCACCCTGACGTGTGCAGGAAGACAATCCTGTGGGACAGACCACCCTGACGTGTGCAGAAAGACAATCCTGTGGGAAAGACCACCCTGATGTGTGCAGGAAGACAATCCTGTGGGAAAGACCACCCTGATGTATGCAGAAAGACAATCCTGTGGGACAGACCACCCTGACGTGTGCAGAAAGACAATCCTGTGGGAAAGACCACCCTGACGTGTGCAGGAAGACAATCCTGTGGGAAAGACCACCCTGATGTATGCAGAAAGACAATCCTGTGGGACAGACCACCCTGATGTGGGCAGAAAAATGGGACGCTCAGAACACATCCTGATGTGTGTGGCTGCTGTTGCACAATCAGCATTCAGTGTCAGCATATGTTTGACATTGACTGGTCTCATTTGCAAAGCAGCAGTTTGAAGGAAGCCAATAGCAGGGGGGTTGAAATGCTGTTTTGATAACTGGAGTTTGGTCTGTCTCTGTCCCTGTCTTTGTGAAACACAACTGTGTTGCTCCAAGCCAATCACATAGATGTCTCCTGCTTGGACACACACATATGCATGTACAGTATGCGTACTCGCCCAAGCTTGTGCACACTTGCACACACAGACATGGAGACACACATGCATGCACGCAAACTTGCATGCACACAGACACACACACACACACACACACACACACACACACACACACACACACACACATATTCACACATACCAAGTCACACACACACACACTCTCTCTCTCTCTCTCTCTCTCTCTCTCTCTCTCTCTCTCTCTCAAGAGTTTTTCTCTCCCTCTCTCTCTCTGTATGTCTCTCTCTCTCTCTCTCTCTCTCTCTCTCTCTCTCTCTCTCTCTCTCTCTCTCTCTCTCTCTCTCTCTCTCTCTCACACACACACACACACACACACACACACACACACACACACACACACACACACACACACACACATTGACACATTTACATTGGTCAGTGACCTCTATATGGTTGATGTACAATTTGTTAGTAACACGCTTGCATACAAGTTTTTGCTGTGGATTACACAACAGTCTTGCTTTATAGCAATGGCAAGCTCCAAAAAGTGGATTTGGCTAACGGTGAAAAAGAAAAAAAAAATTGTTTCTCAGTATTTGAGGTTTTTTCCTTTCTTTGCAATTTTTCAGTTGTGTTGCATCTGTCTGTATTTTAGTCTCTCTGCATCTCTGTTTGTCTGTCTATCTGCCCTTTCTCTGAGTGTAATGTATATGTTGGCCTTTTTATATCTTGCATGATTGCTATGATTCTCCTTGTAAGCTGTATTCTGAATGCTTACTTTCTTACCTTTGCTGTATCCTCCCATGTATCATTATCATTTTGTTCTCTCAGCCGATACCTTTCCTCTGCTCTTTTTCTTTTTTTTTTTTTTCTGGCTGTATCTCCCCTTCTGCTCATTATTGATTTTCTCTTTCACACATAGCACTGCATGAATGTATGCAGGTTCAGTTGCAGGGCTGGAGAAGTTTGAAAAATGTCACTAGCACTGCATAAATCTTCCACAAGCCCAAGGAAGTTTTTACTAGCCGAAGATTTCAAATATATCATGACAATTTTTTTTTAGAATGAAAGTTAACAAGCATTGCAATTGAAAGCAAACTGAATTTAACATTAGCAGGAAAACCCAGCCAAGCAAGACTGTTTTCCTAGTGTTATTTTTGGAATAGAAAGGAAGAATGCCTGTCAGTGCAGATGATAATGTTCTGAGCTTGTTTCTTGCCATTTAACCCCAATCTCCCACTTACTGTTTTCAAACTATTTTTTAATAACATTTTTAGACAAGTTTTCATATGGTTACACTGGAGTGAAGACTTAGTTGGCAAAATGAAAAATGCAGCAATGATATGGCAACTGAGTTCACAGCAAGAGTCGACTGGATGACATCAGCTGGAGGCTACTGTACAAGTTAGAATAACTGTCAGCAGACAGCAAGTTTATTTGAACTGTTTTAGCTTCATGCACTGTGACGGAAATTGACAAAACCAGCAGCCATTGTACTCTAGCACTGAGTTGCATGAGGGACTTCTTTAGCTTTTAAATCCACTTGCCATGTGTCTGGTGTGATTTGAACTATTTTGTATGTTGGCATTACTCTCCCCCTCCTAGTCCTGTCTCTTTCACCCCTCTCCGTCTCTTTCACTCATCCCCATCCTGCTCTCTGTCTGTCTGTCTCTCTCTTTTCATTGTGCTCTATAGTTTTTCCATGTAGACTGAATTTGCTATTGATCATGCTGCACTCACCCCTCAAACCTTACCCTCACTGTGTCATGATTCAGACTTCCTCACAAACCTGTTTAACTAGCACATTCATCTTCCTTGCATTCCGTGCTTTTCTCTATTATAATTATTCATTTACACTGCCTTATAATTATAAGATGATGACTCCATCCATAGCTTTATCTGTCATTCATTTGCAGTGCATTATGATTATATGATTATGAGCCCTCCTTAGCTTTATCTGCCATTTGCAGTGCATTATGATTATATAATTATGACTCCGTCCTTAGTTTTATCTGTCATGTTTATTTTCAGTACCTTATGATTATGACTCCACAAAGTATCTTTCTGTGTGCTACCTCCCTCCACCCCTTCCTCCCCCCCCCTCCCCCCCCCCCCCTCCCCACCACTCCACTCTCTCTCTCTTTTTTGATTTTACATTATGATTGCAAGATTCTCTCAAATGAAGAATTTTTTCTCAGGATCTCTCTCTGTCTCTGTCTGTCTGTCTGTCTGTCCATCCGTCCATCTGTCTTTGTCTGTCTCCTCCATCTTCCCGCCTCTCTCTCTCTCTCTCTCTCTCTCTCTCTCTCTCTCTCTTCTCTCTCTCTCTCTCTCTCTCTCTCTCCTTCTCTCTCTCTCTGCAGATGACAAAACTGGCATGAACATATTCAAAGTAATGATAGATTTTTAGGCTATAGAATGTTTAAAATTAATGATTACTAGGAAAAGTATATATTTTGATTCACATGCCCAGATACATTAGATGTGCATTAACAAGACTTATTTGATTCACATGACCAGATACATTAGATGTTCATTAACAAGACATTTGATTCACATGACCAGATACATTAGATGTGCATTAACAAGACTTTTTTGATTCACATGACCAGATACATTAGATGTGCATTAACAAGACTTATTTGATTCACATGACCAGATACATTAGATGTGCTTTAAAACAAGACATTTGATTCACATGACCAGATACATTAGATGTGCGTTAACAAGACATTTAATTCACATGACCAGATACATTAGATGTGCATTAACAAGACATTTAATTCACATGACCAGATACATTAGACGTGCATTAACAAGACTTATTTTGGTGTGTCTGACATTGCCTGTCACTGGTTTACATACATTCTACTGGGTTCTGGAACAGTACACTATTATTGTAAATCGGTCTGAGAAAAACAAAATTTGTATTACGTTCTGATGTCCTGCTCTAAGTGATTTGATATTTGAATTAATTCAACTGCAGTATTACACTGGCCTGTGTTTAAGATGCAATTTATGATAGTGTATCAAAAAATGAGAATATTTTGGTCAACGTGGCGTTATACATTCACAAAGCTTTGAGACGATTGTCTGAACAAGTTCAGTTGAATCTCTCATCTATTACATTAGTTTAGTGCAATTCCATTTGTTGTATTGTTGTTTTCAGTATTTTTAATAACTTGATCACAATTTCTTTATTTTGCGTATTATATATGTAAGTCCCCCCCATTCGACAAGGCTTTTGGACCTGCTCAAATCAAAAATGTATTTGTTTTCTCTCTATCTCTCTTTTTCTCCCTCTCTCTCTCTTCTCTCCCCCGCTCTCTCTTTCTCTCCCCTTCTCCCCTCTAAAATCTCTCTTCCTTGTCTTTCTGTCTCTTTTGTCTGTTTTCTCCCTTTTTTTCTCTATCTTCGTGATCTGTCTTTTCCCGCCCCCTTCCCCAAATTCTCTCTCCTCTCTCTCCTCTCTCTCTCTCTCTCTCCTCTCCCCTCTTCTCTCTCTCCCCTCTCTCCCCTTTAAATTAAAATTTTTTTGATTTTTAAAAATTTGGCCCCCCCCCTTTTCCACAGCAGTTTTTGTAGCATGAGGAAGTTTCCCAAAAGTTTTCATACAATTATTTTTTAGTGCCAGAGGGATGGCCGGAGAAGAGTGCATTTTGTGTGAAAATTTAAAAAAAAAGTTGTTCCCCCTCACCCCCAAATTTTGGTTTTTTTTTTTTGTAAAAGGGTTAAAAGAACTTTTAAAATTTGTGTGTGTGTGTGTGTGTGGTGTGTGTGTGTGTGTGTGTGTTGTTTTGGGCGTGTGTGTTGGGTGTTTTGTTGTGTGTGTGTGTGTGCGTGTTGTGTGTGTGTGTGTTTGTGTGCTGTGTGTGTGTTTGTGTGTGTGTGTTTTGTGTTGTGTGTGTGTGGGGTGTGTGCTTAAGAATAAAAACTGTAGCAGCATCCAAAATTTTTTTTTCTTTGTAAAAGGGTTTAAAAAGGACTTTCGAAAGTGTTTTTTTCCTTTTTTTTTTTTTTTTTTAGATGCTCTTGTGTTTCCTTTTAGCATTTGGGAAGTTATGGAAAAACAAAACAATCCAGCATGCCCCCCCTACGGGCCCCGGGAACACACTGCAAAAAACTTTCCTCAAAATCCCTGAAATGCTGTGGCCAACCAGACCCAACCCATGGCATTTTTGTGTCTGTTGTGGCCCCAATATACCTGTGGGTTATGGCAGGTGAAGAAAATCATGTACTGAGGGTTTTTGGCCCTGAAGTGGATTACAATGCGGGTTATGACTGCTCGCTTCCTCGGGCATAATTTCCCCCATCACCAAATGCACCAGGGCCCTTGCAGAAACCCCTCATGAAATTGGAGCTCCTTTTTTAAGGTGACAGATCTGTGAGTGGCAAAAGGGCTCGGAAAACAAAATTGTGGTTCCAGTCCTTTTTTTCTGAATCCCCAGCACCAGGTTTTTAGGCCAGAACTTCAGGGCCCCAGTAAAAAAGGGGTTAAAATTTTTAAAGTTTAGTCCCAGCTGTGTTCATGGTGCCAATTTCGTGTGCCATGGCAGCTGGGTTTTTAAGTGGATTTTTTCTAAAACCATAACATAGACCAGCAATATACAAATTTGGGCCCTTTTTGTCTTGTGTTTTTATATAATATTTTAAAATAAATAAAATTTGTATAGTGTGTGATAAATATCAATACCTGTCCCGGCCCCTGTCTGGGGTTTCAGGGGGGCAGAAAACTTGGAAAACCCCGATGGGCATTTCAGCAATAAGAATTTTATTTTCAAATGGTTTTAAAGTGGATTTGTGTGTGTAATCTGCTGTATTGGGATTGTGTTGTAGTGTTTTCATTTCCCTTTTTAAGCTGGGGTCCTTTTTCAGATTTGGATTCAAAAGGGTTTTGTCTGTGAAAATCAAAAAAGTGGATGTCTACGTTTCAGAAAAAATAAGCTGAAATTAAAAAAATTTAAAAAAACAGAAAACTATCCCTTTACAAAAACCCCTCAAGCTCAAACCCCCTCTTCATCCGTCAATAGTCCCAGGCTCTGCTGACATCTCTTTTTGCAATTTTTTTTCGTGATCTCGATCTTTATCTCCCCTTAAAACCACACAGACCCAAAAATTTCAAACAACCTGTCTCGAACTCCTTTACATCAGTTTTATCAGACCTTTTTCCCTTTCAGAACGGGCCCCAAGGGCGGGGGGTATCTTCCCGTTTCTGTCAAGACTAGATTTATTGCAATGCTGTTCTATTGCAGCCTTACTCCAGCCACTACAACATGTTCAAAATTCAGCCGCTCGCCTTATCTTCAAGGTGCCAAAATGGCATCATTCTTGTATCTCATGAAGGAATTACACTGGCTCAAAATTGAGCACAGAATTCAGTACAAGTCAGCGTGTCTATGTTGTAAGGTTATCACTGGTGAAGTGCGTACCTATCTCGCTAATTGTCACGGTCACTAAGCCGGACGGCCCTACCACCCTTACCCACGCCTGTCACACACTGGGTCAGACAACACAACACACTAACACAGTTTTACAATCATGCACGCTTCTTTATTTCACACACACTCCATGGCGCCACCACTCACGCACATCCACAACTGCACACAGTATCCAATTCCTGCTGACTCACCCTACCCTACTATAATGACCGGGAAGACCCTAACCTGACCTAAAGCACCAGTTACAGATATCACTGTGACCTAGGGTCACAGCGATAGCCCGCACACGTGGTGGCTAACTACTAGGGACAAGGACTAACCCAAGGGACTTAATCTTTAAACTACTCCCACATCATCGCAGGCCGACTCCTCCCGCAATGGGCACGACACCCAACGCACACACACACCAGATGCCCTCTCGATGGGTCCGGGGCTCGACGCCTCCTCCTCTGAAGGCCCCGCCGGACACTGAGGCTGAGGGAAGGTCTGGTGCAGCGCCCTCTCACAGGACGCCCGAACGGGAAGAACTACCCAGAGAGCCCCAGTAGCAGGAGGAGAGCTGCCTCACAAACGGCAGACGGCCTGGGTAGTCTCCCTTCCCGGGGAAAACAGCAGGTATGGAAAACCGCTGCTCACCTGCCGGCACACGGCAGTAGACTGTGGTGGTCTGGCCCCAGCCTCAGGACGGAGCAGGATACCTGCTGACACAACTGGACATACAGATGATCAACCACACCAGTTCTGCAACTGGCTGACAGTGGCTGCAACAAGGACGACACCGACTCGGCACAGGCCAAGGGCAACCAACCGACGAGGACCTGGCCCTAACTATGACTCGAAATCACTCTCGCAGAAGAACTAACGGCGCTGCCGCCGCACCTACAAGGAGTACGTCCACTCCGACGAACACCAGGGACCGAAGTGAAGCTATCCCAAAGCATTCCGCCCAGGTCGGAATCAAGCGAACTCTATTCACGACACAAAACAGCGTTGGTCAGAGCAGCGTATCCCTCCGCAGAGCTGACACGCCCTGACCAACGGACTAGTTGTTGCTCGTGCAACAACATGACAATTTACCACAACAACTCAGACTTGACAACACAACAGCCGATATCCTGCCCCGCCCCTTCTCATCTGGAACCAACGCAACAAGGGTAACAGTCGGAAACGGAACCAACTCCCTCCTACCACTCCTCAATAAATGAAGACTGGAAGGGAAAAATACTGTATGTCCTACTTCATCTGCCCCCAACTAGCCTAACCTTTCAAAACTAACCCAAACCCCATCTTGCACACACACACAAAACACACACACACACACACACACACACACACACACCACACACACAAACACACATATGCACCCACACACGCACACGCACATGCGCACACGCTCTATTTCTAGCTGTCATTGCCCCAACCACGTGGACATACTGGGTTTTGTACCGCCGATCGGTGACACACCCCCCTGCCTAATTTTAACTACAGGTTAAAACCAACCACAACCTCTCACTCGATCGCCGTTTAAACCACACTCTAGCTTTACAATCCAACTCCCATTTACTCACTCTGCCCTGCTGTTACTTTTGATGCACCCCAACATCATCATTCCAACAACATCACTTTTAAACACATTAACAACCACAGGACACATTAATCGACCTGGTCTAACTCTGCCTCACACGACCTTAACGCAGACACTTAAAGGCAGCCGTTACACTACGCACTACACATAAATTCCATAACTTTAGGGCATGCTCTGATTACGCACAAATTCCGTGTAACACGTGCTACAAATACCATACCTCACTAACACTTTGCCACCCCATTCTCTTCCAATGACAATGACACATGCATAGCTCCGACAATGTCAACCCCTCTTGACACAGGTAAATGGAACTACAGGTTCTCTCTCTCTCTCCCTTCTCTCTCTCTCTCTCTCTCTCTCTCTCTCTCTCTCTCTCCTCTTCGGCAAGCGACTCAAGAAGTCTGCCGCCACATTGTCCTTTCCAGACACTGCCTGCACCCGGAATGGCTGCAGCTGCAGTGCCCACCTTGTGATCCTCCCACTAGCACTCTAGACCCCACAGCTACATTCCCGGGTTTCGCCTTCAAGTCAAAATGTCGCTTGTACCTGCAAGCTGCCATTGCCAAGTTCTTCTTTGCCAGCTTGCATGTCTCAGCTATCTTGTTTCTTAGGTTGACGACGTACTCTTGCCGCTGTGCCGAGATCTTGCCTTGCCGGTTGCAACCACCAATCTCTCAGTATCTGCTTGGGCCTGCGCATCAGTGGCTTTCTTACAATGGAAACTCTTGACACTCTTCCATTGTCCACTGTACGCTGACACTGGAAGCATGACTGGCAGTCCCGACGAATATCAGCATGCATGCCTGGCCAATAGAAATGGCGACCAACTCACTCCTTGGTTCGGGTGGTACCTAAGTGACCAGACATGGGTACGTCGTGGCCTAGCTTCATCACCGTGGTCCGTAGTTCAGCTGGGACGCAGACTGACTCAGGTCCTTGGGACCCTCAAACCGCTGGACTAGTACACCAGATCTCAGAGCATACTCGACTCGTCCAAACTTGGTGTGGAAGTGCGTCCCTGCTTCACATGCACTCCTAGCCTTCCTCAAGGTTTCATCCTGGTCCTGCATCTGAATTAACTGCGGGGTAGAGGTGTTCAGAATGCATTCCTCGACGGGCAGTGGTAGGGTTCTTGCTGCCCCTGGCTCTCAGCACGCGTGTCTGCACTGCTCCCACCGACGCGGGTCTGCGTATACGGGCCCAACGTGTCCATTCCGGATCTCCTACTCTCTTCGCGAAGTTTTCGATCAGGACTTACTGCACAGGGCTATTCATGACCAAAACCTCCAACTTTCCGGCGATGAATGGTGACTTCAACTCTATTACCGCCACAGGTAGCACAGACCTACATCTGGACTCAGCCACACTACTGGAACTGTCTCTCCTGTGTACGCATCTGCCGGTACCAACCACTTGGCCACTACGATGTATCTGGCACCAGTGTCCCGTAATCCATTGGCCGGAGACCCCTTGACCCCTACAATGCACGCGGGATTGTACCCCTGATCAACGCAATGGGCGACACAACGTAGGGATTACTCGAGCTTGGGATTGGTCACAACAATGAACAGCTCCAACAGAATGGGGCTCAGGGGATTTTGTAGCGATGTGGCTGGCTTCTTGCAGTTGAAGCAAACTATGGTTGATCTAGGCCCTTCTGATCTCCTGTTCAGCTGCTGTAGTGCACCATCACTTTGTTGGGACCTCCCTGTAGGTGGCTCCCCTGTCGTTTCATGCCTAATACCCAGGCTGGGCTGGTAATTGTTCGGTCTTGCCTAGCCTTCCTCCCCAATCTTTTGGCCTCTGCCAAAACAGTAGCTTCTGTTGCAAGTTGTTCCACAGTTTTCGGGCATGTCTCTTGCACCTCAATCGTGAACCTGGGGACAACAGCTGATAAAAACTGTTCTTGGAAAAGCAAATCCTTTACGTCCTCTGCCACACTCTCATCCTTGCCCCTGCCGCACACCAGAGGGAAAACCACCGCTTCATCCTTCCCAGCATCTGGGCGAAAGTCTCAGCAGCGTCCTTCTTGATGCTCCTGAACTTTTCCTGGTAGGCCTCAGCATTTTAGCCTGAAGTGGCTTAACAGGGCACTCTTTATCCCATCTTTAGTCGCCCAGCTCATCTGCACTCAACCGCAGCACCGCTTCTCTACCCCCACCTCTCAGCAAAGACATCAGACGTGTGGGCCATGAGGTCTTGCTCCACTTACACATCTGGGCTACACGCTCAAATTGTGTGATGAAAGCGTCCACATCGTTGTTCTCTCCCAGTGGCTCAAGGTGGACATGCTTCGTTCCTCGACCTCAATCAAGCGTTTTCTATGCGCGGCTTCATCTAAGGCCTGCCTCTCCCGTATGAGTAGCTCTCGCTCTCTTGCCTCTAACTTGGCTTGCGTGTTCGAGCTTCTATTCTCATTCGCCGTTTCTTCCCATCCTCTTCCTCTGCAGTTCCAATTCCCTCTGTCTCGCTGCTTTCTCATCTTCATCCTTCTGCTTTAACCTTTCCCTCTCCTCTTCGATCTTCCTCTGCTTCATCTCTAGCTCCCTCTGCTTGTATTCAGATGCTCTGAGGCCAAATTCCCCCTAGTTTTCAGATTCTTTTGGTGCATTTAGCCATAAAATGGGTATGTGCAGTTCAGGCTTCACCACAACCAAGAATAAACCTCTAGAGCTATGAAATTCTGCATGTATGGTCACAAGGCTTTGTTCTATACTGTGAGCAAGATTTGTGTGTCTCGAGGTGAAAGGTCGTGTCACTGTCACCAAAATGTCACCCAATGTGTCACATGCGATGGTGACAATTCTAATACAGCACACCAACATGCAGTTATCCCATGCACATGCATGTTAGTGTTGTAAAATGAAAGTTGGGGCCTACCTGAGATGATCTGTCTTCTGTCCACCCGTTCAGTCCCCACAGGTAATCCACAGAATGTCACACACAACTAGTGAATTGTCACTACTGAACAGTTACTGTAAGTAAACTCAAGCACGGTTCATCATTGTTTTTCTGTAACTGTTGCACTTTATACATGTCCATATGTATTTACACAATGTATAGCTGTACAGCGAGGATATTGGTACAGTGTCACTGCCAGTGTCATCGAAGCACTGTCATTACAAACTACAGGTAAGCACATATACACGTACACACAAACACAGAGACTGTGAACTGCCCTACTGTTGAAGAAGCGTGTTTTGGGCATAACTTCGCTGACCCAGGGATCGTTGAAGCGGCGATCGCGTGACCAGTAGCACCATAGACGTGCAGACGCCTAATCCCCATCATAATGAGCATAGAGACATAGGCCCGCATTTCGTCAGGTGTTGTGTCAAACCATAGGGAGTCAGGTGTGCCCTTAGCTGCTTGTCGTTGTTGAGCGTACCTGTTGGTTTCTATGCTGCTAACTGAAAAATGTGAGGGGTTATAAACAAAAAGAAATAATCGAGAGGGGTGGCAGTGTTCGGCAGTGAATGCGCAGGGCCTGTCGGCTGTTGGAATGCGGCCACGTTGGCAGGATGTGTAGCCGGTCGCCATGTGGTTTGCAGAGCAGCGAGCGGCACGTTGTCTTCGGGGTCACTTTCAACATTTTCCTCTCCTTCATCGGTGCCAATTTCAACATCACTCTCTTCTCCTAACTCTCCATTTTCAAACTTCTCTACTTCTTGCAAAATTTGATCCCACTCCTCTGCAGAATAATCAGGAATATCATCAAACTCGCTGTTGTTAGCAGACGACGCCATTGTGAAAATCGGTCAGTCTCACGCACGACTCTTCGCTCGCAGTTTCTCCTCTCTTTTTGTGAATGGAAGTGGTACCAGCATCCAAAAATAGTGGTGCCAGATTGCTGGGCTCTAGTGGGAAATCCCCAACAACTTTTAGTGGCTCTCCGAGCATTTTCACGGCGTCAGCACGTGATGGAAAAGTACCGTACACATGCGGCCCCGCTACTCCCGTTTGTGCCCGTTATGAAATCTAGCGCGCAGTCTGAGCACTCCCGTCTGCGCCTAGCTCCTTCTCGTCCTTCATCTTCTGCCTCACTTTCTCCTCTTCAATCTTCACCTGCTGCATCTCAAGCTCCCTCTGCCTAGCAGCTTTCTCCTCTTCAATCTTCCTCTGCTTTATCTCTAACTCCCTCTGCCTAGCAGCTTTCTCTTCTTCATCCTTTATCTTCTGCCTCACTTTCTCCTCCATCCGGAGCTCCAACTCTGCTTCTCTTGCTATCTTCTCATCCTCATTACGGACCGAGTCTGTGACAAACTTGGCGAGGTCTCCCCCAGCTAAACCCATCGCCGCTCCCAACTTGGCAAACTTCGCATAAGCCCCCGTCCCTTGTTCTTGATCCACCCCCGCATCCTGGTCACTAACCTTAGGTTTGGTATCCACCATAGGGGCCTGTGGAACCATGACACTATCGGGGTCGTACTGCGGATGGGCTCGGGTGTGTTTAGACATAGGGTACCCCTACCACCACAGAGCTAGCAACGGACAGTATGCGATCTGAGCGCAACTGGAGGTTCCTGACTACGCACTTGCCCCTGAAGCAACTCAGCATAAGTACACTATACTCTCAATGAGTCACGCACCAAGCGTAACTCCACCCACACTTGTGTACCTCATACATATACCGACATGGGCTCTAACCCATACAATACTACCAATGCACTGTCTGGTCACCGACTGAATCACTTGACACAGTGTGTCCACCGTTCTACTGTGCATGCGCACCACACCCACAGTCACAGGCCCTCACTGTCTCTGGTAGGCCGCACCCACACGATCACAGTGCACTTGCACCCCTCAAGTCCAGGTGCACTCACAGCATACCCTATGCCACAACACTGCTCACCCCCATGCTTCCCACACATAGTCACCTGGGCTTACTCTGCCCTTAATCCCCACAGGATATCCAACCCCACAGCGTGCACAGTCACGGCTGGGTACCACTCTATCTACTCACTGGGGTATACCACACTCAAGGGACACAAGGGACACTTGGTACCCTCCGGCACCTCGCCTAAACTGCACCAGCGCAATCACTCACGCTCCCAACAACCTCTCAACGTTTATTGGTCACTCACACCTCACACACTCAGTAGCGCCAACCCATTCACAACAACACAAGTGCCCTGCCTGTGCCACTGGAAACCTGCCTGAAGTGAACAGGGACACTACGCACCACCTCCCAGGGTACTGGTACGCTCCACCAACCACCCACTTACTTTTCACACAACGTACACACCGGACACAACACCCCCCTACCTCCCTCATAGCTACCTATCACCTACCCCAAAATCCCTTAGGTACCCCCGCATCTCCACCAAAGTGTCACGGTCGCTAAGCCGGACGGCCCTACCACCCTTACCCACGCCTATCACAACACTAGGTCAGACAACACAACACACTAACACAGTTTTACAATCATGCACGCTTCTTTATTTCACACACACTCCATGGCGCCACCACTCACGCACATCCACAACTGCACACAGTATCCCAATTCTGCTGACTCACCCTACCCTACTATAATGACCGGGAAGACCCTAACCTGACCTAAAGCACCAGTTACAGTATATCACTGTGACCTAGGGTCACAGCGATAGCCCGCACACGTGGTGGCTAACTACTAGGGACAAGGACTAACCCAAGGGACTCTAATCTTTAAACTACTACCACCCACACCTCTCCCCAGACCCACCCTTCTCTTTTGACCCGGACCACTACCAAACTGGTCGCTGCGTCCCTAAGGGAGGCAACGACAAGTACCCTACACTGTGCTGGCCACTACGTCCTAAAAGGAGGCAGTAGCTAACACCCTTAACCCTACTGCCTAACGCTACACCCCTTCTACCACAAACACGGGACAACCCATCCTGGCCCGGAGAACTCCAGTCCTCGGCGCTGTACGTGGCCCCTCACAGGCTGATTCCTCCCCGGAAGACTCTGCACCCCAGCGCTGACCGTGGCTTCCCCGCAGGCTGACACCCTCCCCGAAGACTCTGCACCCCGGCGCTGACTGTAGCTCCTCGCAGGCTGACACCTCCCCGCGATGGGCACGACACCCAACGCACACACACACACCAGACGCCCTCTCGACGGATCCGGGGCTCGACGCCTCCTCCTCTGAAGGCCCCGCCGGACACTGAGGGTGAGGGAAGGTCTGGTGCAGCGCCCTCTCACAGGACGCCTGAACAGGGAAGAACTCCCAGAGAGCCCCGTAGCAGGAGGAGAGCTGCCTCACAAACGGCAGACGGCCTGGGTAGTCTCCCTTCCCCGGGAAAACAGCAGGTATGGAAAACCGCTGCTCACCTGCCGGCACACGGCAGTAGACTGTGGTGGTCTGGCCCCAGCCTCAGGACGGAGCAGGATACCTGCTGACACAACTGGACATACAGATGATCAACCACACCAGTTCTGCAACTGGCTGACAGTGGCTGCAACAGGGACGACACCTGTTCACTAGCTGCACGGTATTATGGATTGTGGTGTGTCTCTACTTGACGCCAGGAGCACAGACACAACCAGCCGTGTCTCCCTGATGAGTTCCGATCCAGCGGATGAAAGGCCTAGGAGCAGGCAATGCAAATACGTCTGCCTTCAAAAGGGACAACAATGGTTCCCTCATGCAGCTAGTGAAGAGTTTTCATATCTAAAATATATTTTCTAAATTTCATGTTCCCATTTTCTTCATCTTCAACAACCCCCCCCCCCCCCCCCCCCCTTCCCCCCTCACTCCCTTCAGTCCAAATCTTTACCAAGTCATTGACAGGATTTGTTGGCCTGCGCTTGTTTTTCCCCCCACTATTAGATTGTTCGTCTTTGTATTTGTTTGACTTTATTCAAGTTTAAAAGGCTGTGCCAGTCTTGAATAAAAGTTACTCTGTGTTAGGTTTTCTTGTGGGAGCAAAAGTTACCTTACTTTTTTACTGTTTATTGTTTACTGTTCCCTGCCTCATTTCATTTTCAATTTCGTCTTAATTAAATCAAGGTTATTTGTATTTGCTTTTGTCCGTCCTTGTGTTTGTCTTTTGATCTCCCTTGCATCCTTGGGTGGATCCTCAAGCGTAGGCTCAAAGATTGTCCCCTACATTTTATACTATTTGCATAATGTCTTTAGTTTTTAAGCAACTTTTTTCCTCCCCACACTTTCGTTTTGTTTCATTTACTACCCTTCGCTGGCTGCTTTGGGGGTGCTGTTGGATTCTGTTTTTAACCCTTGGTGGTGAGAATACCATGGTATTATGGACTGTGGTGAGTCTCCACTTGACGCCAGGAGCACAGACCCAACCAGCCATAACAGCCCGAAACAGTTTTTCCTTTTTATGGAATATCTCACGTGTATTCAAGTTAAACTGGGAGTATGTTTATATGCTTTGCATCTTGTTTAAATTTTCTTCTTTCATAAACAAGTTGGCAGCATCTTTAACATTAGCAGCGTTTGTCTTTTGATTGTACAGATGTTTGTAAAACGCTACTTGTTCCTGTAATATGTCTCTTTGATCTGTTATAATTTCTCCTGTCTCCTTACACAATCTTGTAATGATATTTTTCTTACCATGTGCTTTCTCTAAATTGCAGAAATATTTACTGTTCTTTTCCCCTTCTTCAATCCATTTGATGCTAGCTCTGATCTGGGCTCCCATAGTTTCCTCAGTTTGTAGAATTTCTATTTTCTGCTTTACTGTAAAGGTAATTAGAGTGAAACTGTTTTGAGGATCAATCATTAGCTTTTCCTCAAAGTCCTTTATCTGCATTTGTAATGTTAGAAACTTGTTCCGTTTTTGACAAGATAATGATTTACCCAATTCAGTGCAAAAAAGTCTAATTTCCACTTAACATAACTCCCATTTTTCAACACAGCTTACCTCTTCATTTCCCTTGACAAAGTCATCCGAGAATCTGTTCAATGTTTCAACAAATGTTTTTTGAATAACTCATATTAAAATGCCAGTATCCCGGACCACAAACAAAACTATCATCGTTTAATTCTAACACTACACCTTTATGATCCGAGCTGGGACAGTTGCGTGGTCTGATGACGAACAAAGATGTAGAATGACTTCAGAAGAAAAAATATAACCTAGTTGACGTGCAATAAATGGATTTGGTCTACTCCAAGTAAATGATTTTTCAGTTGGATGATGTAGTCTCCAAATATCAGTTAAACCCAACGCGTTCATTGTTTTATCTAAAGCTTCAGTTTCTAACTTGACATGGGGTTTACCGGATATTACATCTAAGTCGGTGATAAGTGAACAGTTGAAATCACCTAAAAGTGTCAAGTCTCCATTCAAATCATTCAAAATTTCATTCAGATATTGAAAATGACTAATCTTTCGTTACTGTTGTTTAGAGCGTTAGTGTTGGCAATGGTTAAACAAGTACGTATTGTTGCACACAGACACAACCAAAATTCTTTGTTCTGAAGTACTGAGTCAACTTGTCCAGTAATATTGTTATTGTTTACTGTTCCTTGCCTCATTTCATTTCCAATTTTGTTTTGATTAAATTGAGGTTATTTGTATTTGTTTCTGTCCGTCTGTGTGTTTGTCTTTTGATCTCCCTTGCATCCTTGGGTGGATCCTCAAGCGTAGGCTCAAAGACTCTCCCCTACATTTTATATATTTGCATAATATCTTTAGTTTTTCAGCAACTTTTTTCCTCCCCACACTTTCGTTTGGTTTCATTTACTACCCTTCAATGGCTGCTTTGGGGGTGCTATTGGATTCTTTTTTGCACCCTTGGTGGTGAGAACACCACAGTATTATGGACTGTGGTGTGTCTCTATTTGATGCCAGGAGCGCAGACACAACCAGCCGTGTCTCCCTGATGAGTTCCGACCCAGCGGACGAAACGCCTCAGGGCAGGCAATACAAATAGATCTGCCTTCAAAAGGGATTGTGATGGTTCCCTCATGCAGCTAGTGAAGTGTTTTCATATCTGTAATATATTTTCTTAATTTCATGTTCCCAGTTTCTCCATATTCCACCCCCCCCCCCCCCCCCCCCCCTTCTCCTTCAGTCCAAATCTTTGCCAAGTGATTACTATGAAGACAGTTCAGTTGATGGCTTGTGCTTGTTTTTCTTCCCCCACTATTAGATTGTTCGTCTATGTATTTGTCTGACTTTATTCAAGTTTAAAAGGCTGTGCCAGTCTTGAATAAAAGTTACTCTGTGTTAGGTTTTCTTATGGGAGCAAACGTTACCCCACTTGTTTAATGTTTTGAAACCAATATAACCTCGCCTTTGTTTCTATTTTTACCTTCATTGGCGAATGTTTTACCACCCCACTCTTTTTCCCAGGTTCTTATATCAGACATAGTAACATGCGATTCATGTAAACATACTATATCAAAGCAATTTTTTTTTTTAACGTAAACAAGGATTTCCTTTTCAAACCGTTTTTTAGAGCCCCAACGTTCAAAGAAATTATACACAATTTTTCCGTTATAAGGAATATTTCAGCTTGAAATCAAGAAACAAAGGTTCGGAAAACAGGGTGGGGGAAGGGGGGGAGGTGTGTGAGGGGAAAAGGGAGAGGATACAAGGGGAATCGGGATAGGAGAGGAAAGTGGGGCTTCAGAAGTATGGGGGAGGGGACATTGGACTTTTCTTTCTTTTTTTATACACTCTTCCTTTCTCTTCCCTTTTTTCTTCTTTTTCAAAAGATCAGGACAGAAGTGGAGGGGGAACGTTCAGAAATCTTTCCTGTAACAACAGAAGATAGCGAGCCATGAAGACAATTTAGTTACAATTTCCATGTTACCAGAAACCAGACGTAATGCATTCATTGTCGGCATGACTGTCCTATTGCCACTGCTCACTCGTGCAGCGCTCGGGCAAGGGGTCGTCAGGTCCCATGCACATTGTGGCTGGGTTGTACGTGTGTCTGCTGTCACAGCAGAGCTGTTTGCCTGTCGTCTGCCTCGGACTGTCTCACTTTTTGGATCTGTTCCGCATGGGGGTAGCTGATCTGTCCCGGGGGGAGCGGTCCAGGGAGGAGAGGAGGTAGATGGTAGACTGCCGAGACAGGGGTCTGCTCCTGTCACTTCTGCCAACAGATTTATTACTGTTACGTTCTGTTCCGTGTTTTGTTTGTAGCAGCAGCGGATTTTTAGTAGCAGCGGCGGATTTTTCGTTTGTGCTAGACTGCACACTGGGTTTATCGTAGTTTTCCATCTGTCTGTCTGTTTTTTGTGTTTCAGACAGTTGACAAACTGCATCTCCTCTCTTGTGCCCTGGTTGTTTACTTTGCCAGCACACAATGTCATCTGTGCATTGAGAGACGTGGTTTGGCTGCAGACAACACAAACAGGAGACTGGTTTGGACACTAATTTCTGATCTTTGTGAAACACTTTAGCCATGAAAATGTTAATCTCTATGAATTTGTCGAGAGGAGTTGAAGGCACAGTAATATAGACAAATCTACAGCCTGCAAGAAAACATGTTAATTTGTTATCTGCGTCTCTCGCTCTCTCCATTTTAATCGAGGATCTCAGTTCACAGCCGAGTTGTTTCAGTGAATGTTCAATCTCGGTTTCTGCCACAGATAAAGTTATGTTATCAATCCATAACTTAGTCGTAGGCTTCTCCTCACCTGTGTAGCTGCGAAGCATGAAGGGATTGGTATTGGACACCTGCAGTACTATACCTCTCAGTCGGATGCCCTTTACGAGGATTTCCGACTGTGCCTCCTTGGTAGCAGGGCAGAGTCGCCACAAGCCACGGATTGACTGCGCTCCAAGTACGATGCCTGGGCCAGCAGATCTCTCGGCCGCTAGACACATCTCCAACACCGTCGGCCGGTTTTCCTCATGATCTGGAATATCCTTCATCTTTAGAAACACGGGATTAGTTGTCGAAAAAGTTGCCATTGCAATACCTTGATGCAGTGGTCGAATGAAAGTGTCCTTTCTTGGATGTTGACTTGGTAAGTGTGAGATGGACTGGCCAGTCATGGTGGTGTTGCAGTGCGGTGAACCTGGGGACACAGATGTTGGAGCTGGACTGTCACCTGACCAAGGACGGCCAGGTGGTCGTGTCCCATGATGTCACCCTCAAACGCACCTGTGGTGAGGAGGTGGCCATAGCAGATACCAATTATGATGTGAGTTTTGGAGTCATTCAGAAATCACTTTTTTGGATTGCCATCACATCACATGTACTGTGTGTTTTAGGTGTTTCCACTCCATAGTTGTAAGTGTACATATGTGTATATTCATTAGAACTGCATAAAATCATCACTATATGCTTTTCTGTCAATGTAGTATGAGAGAAAAGTTATCGAACAGTGTGTGTGTGTGTGTGTGGATAAAAGAGTTGACAGGGTCAGATGGAGTGGGGTGGGGGATATGGGGAAGGGGAAACTACAGGGTCGAACTTTAATTAAGGACCACCCCGAAAAAGGCCCTTTCTTTTTAAATTGGCCAAAAATACAAGCAATGCATTTTTGCAAAGAATTCGACTGGGAAAGGTTTAAGGGGTTAACAGAGTATTCCGCAAAGCTTGCGAAAGCTGTCTTATTGTCACGTGCGGCATGCAGAGGGGGGATTGAAAGTTGCAGATTGTTGTCAAAATTGCTTGTTTTTTAAGCAAGAGTGAACACTGCTTCAAACGGTTTTGCACTGAAATTCCAAATGCATGTGCAAAAACCAATGCATTGCAGAGCATTTTACTGACTGAAATGGCCCTAAAAGCAGCCCAACGTGCATAATTCTTCATAACACAAAAATGCCTCCAAGACGCAAGCTGTCTGATTTTGACCGGACCCGGGCGATTGCATGACTGCAGGATCAAGTTGGCGTTCGAGAAGTGGCCAGAAGACTACAAGTGTCCCACTCCGTCATCATTCGGCTGAGAGAACGTTTTCAAGCCACTGGAACTGTCAAAGAGAGACCCCATCCAGGCCAGCCAAAGAAGACCACTGCAAGAGATGACAGGTTCATCTGCATACATGCTCTTCGGACCAGGACCACCACCTCCAACACCATCAGGCATCGGCTCCAAGCTGCCACTAACACAGCAGTGTGTGAGATGACCATACGGCGGCGCCTCAATGCTGCCAACCTTCGAGCAAGGCGCCCAGTCCAGAAACCAAAACTGACTGCGGCCCACCGGGCACGTCGCCTGGCCTGGCCTGTTGCACAGCTCATCGAACATGGACTCGGGCTCAGTGGCGGATGGTGCTTTTCACTGATGAGTCCAAGTTCCAGTTGAAGCCACGAGATGGACGCATTCGGGTTTGTGGCGGCATCCAGGGAGCAGCTGGCAGATGACGTCATCCAGGAGGTCGTCGCTTTTGGTGGTGGCTCCGTCATGGTATGGGTGGGGGGGGGGGGGGGGGGGGGGGGGGGGGGGGGGGGGGGGGGGGGGCATCAGCAGTCACCACAAGACTCCCTGTACCATTGTGGATGGCAACCTGAACGGCCAACGCTACCTGCAGGAGATTTTACGGCCTTTGGTTGTCCCAGCACTCCAGCAGATTGGGACTCAGCTGTGTTCATAGACGATAATGCCCACCCCACATCATTGTCGAGCCGTGAACACTTTTGTGGTGCAAGCTGGCATCACCAGGATTGCCATGGCCGGCAAACAGCCCGGACATGAACCCTATTGAGAACATCTGGGGCGGAGCTTGGGAGGAGAGATTCAAGAAAATCACCCTATTCCGGCAAATCGACAGGAGCTGCTGCACTACCTGCTGCAGGAGTGGGCAAACTCCACAGGCACTCATACAAGAACAGTCAACACCTTGAGGCAGCACTGTGTGGATTGTGTGGCAGCACGAGGGGGGGCACACTCGGTTTTGATCAGACTGTAAAGAACACACTCTTTTTGTGAATGTCATTTTGGGGGGTAGTCTCATTCAGGCTCCCCGTGCTAATCAGAAAGAATGATTTTTTCGATGAAAGTGACAAAATGTTGTTCACTGATAATGAAATTAAATATTTATAAAGTTTTTGTCGTTTGTCGGTTTTTCTTTCTATGTTTTGTGAGACTGTGTATAAGTGGTCCTTAATTAAAGTTCGACCCTGTAATATGATAATATGATGACTGTAAATGGTACCTTTTTCATCAAATTATTATCATACTGTCTGTCTCCAGTAATCTTAGTGCTCTGAATGCTGACTGTACTCATCCATGTGGAAAGTACATGATAATTGTTGGTCAATGTACACAGAAGTCAATAAATAGGTCAAGGATAGTTCTGTCAGAGAAACAAAGGGATGGTGTACGTAATGAAATACAGGTTAGGAATGTGGTCTGAGACAGTGAACTTGCTTGAATACTTTAAGGTGAGTTGATTTGAAATCATGCAATTTTTGTGCCGTGGAGAAGTGTTGGTTGTGGCATAGTGAATAGATCTGTGAAGGGAGAGAATCCCAGGCCTGTGGATTGAGTGAGTCTCCCATCTTAGTTCTTTCCCTTCCTCTTCTTCTGATCATAGTGCTAGCCAGTGGGCTGGTGTTCTCCCCCTCCCCCCCTTTCCCCCACTCACACTTAACACTCAACCCTTCCCCCCCCCCCCCCCCCCCCCCCCCCCCCCCCCCCCCACACACACACTTAACCCTCAACACTTCCCCCTTAATTCTCAGACTGCCACATGACAGAGATTTCTGTCATGTTTCTGTGTGCAGAAATAGCGCCCAGTGACAGAAATATCCATCATCATCATTGCCAGAATTATCCTAGTCTCACCTTAAGACCAGCGAGTCCCAACATACACCAATCAGAAAGCTTGATATGTCTGCTTGAATTAGTCATAAGCTATGTGCTCCAATCATGTCATGTAATGGCCTGTTCATCACCTTTGCATCACCACCCCCCTCTTGATTGACACGTTTGTGAGAAGTCGAGTTCAACATGGCTGACGACGAACGTAAACCCCAAGCAAGTAAAAAGACAGCATAAATTGAAGTAGTTTTGTGATTGTGTGACCATGAATGTGGGTGAAGTTCTACAACTGATTGAGGATGAGGATTTTAGTGCTTATTGTGACACTAGCTTGTCAAACGAATCATATGATGAAGAAGAACATGATGAAAACGGAGTTGCTGAGAACTGGGGTGATGCAGGCCTTGGACACTGTCCATGTTGGTCATCTAGACATCAGCAGAGAGGAGAGAGCGAAGCTGGAGGCAAAATATCAGTGTTGCTGACCCAGATTTTGAGCAAGGCACTGACCAGTCGAGTGGTTTGACCACAGAACTGGAAAAAAAAAAAAGGAGACTGGCACAGCGTTCTGCGTCTGCTAACCACACTGACTTGGCCTACCTGTGAGCTCAGTGTGTTGTGTGTGGTAGACCTGTTGGCTCGCTGCTAAGTGGAGGGAGAGGGTTAAGGTGAGAGACTGATGGTCATTGTAATGTGTTTTGAACTGTGATTTCGCTGTTACTTCTGCAGGGGCCCAGAAGAGACTGGACTGAAGACAGTGGGTGTGGCAAGGGGTGTGGCAGTGTGTGTGTGTGTGTATGTGCATGTGTGTGTGTGTATGTGCATGTGTGTGTGTGTGTGTGCATGTGTGTGTGTGTGTGTGTACAGTGTGTGTGTGTGTGTGCATGTGTATGTGTGTGTGTGTGTGTGTGTGTGTGTGTGTGTGAGTGAGTGAACAGTGTATTAGCTTGTGTCTGAGAGAGTGCATGATTGTGTGTGAACAATGTGTGTGTGTGTGTGTGTGTGTGTGTGTGTGTACAGTGTGTGTGTGTGTGTGTGTGTGTGTGTGTGTGTGTGTGTGTGTGTGTGTGTGTGTGTGTGTTCTTCTTCCTCGTTCGCTTCCCATTAGATGAGCAGCCCAGTGTCCTCGATGAAGGCTGCCGTCCGTCGCAGTTCCTCCAGGGTGCCATACAGCTTGGCTTCCACTGCTGTTGGTGTTGGCCAATACTTCCTTCTGGATGCTGCATGCGTCATACAGTCTTGAAGGATGTGCTCTGTTGTCATTAGTCCCTCACCACAAGGGCACTCTCCACTCTGTCCAATGCCAAATTTTTGTGTGCATGTGGTGGAGCAGGCGATTATGTCCAGTCCTCAGGCGGAAGATCTTGACCTGTTCCCGTCATCCCAGCAAATGGTATGTGTCTTCTGGGTTGTATTTGGGATGCAGGAGGCGCCATTTTATTCCTTGCTGTGCCTTGATGATTGTCCTAATTTCATCGCATGACACAGGTTGTTGGCCTGCTCCTTCTGTGCACCGTCTTTTGCCTGAATGTCCGCTTTTTCATTGCCTCTGATGCCACAGTGTGCTGGTACCCATTGTATCACCACTTTCTCCACTCTGGCACTCAGGGCAACAAGGGCTGAAGTGAGATGGTTCTGTTCTTTGCAGCAGGAGTTCTTGAGGGCTTGGAGCATGGAGAGAGCGTCAGAGAACACCACCACCTGCCCTGTTGTTCTTGTGGAGTTCTGCAAGACTGTTGTGGCTGCCTCACAGAGAGCTTTCGCTCAGCTCGGAGGTTGGTGGAGTATTTTCCTGTTGGAATTGCAATTTCTTCATCTCCGTCTTTGTATCGGAGGAAGATTCCAGCTCCACCATCCCTCGTTGCTTCTGTGGCAGAGCCATCTGTAAAGACATGGGTCCAGTCTTCCTGGGGGTACTGGTTGCATATGTACTCCATGGCCAGGGCTTTCCTTTGGGTGTCTGACTGTGTTCCTCTTTTCTCCACTCCGGGAATGCTGGTGACGACTGTTGGGAACACCTGCCTCTTCCAAGACGGGTGGGTGACATTTGCCGCAATAGGCTTTGCTTCATGTTCCATCAAGACTGGGGTTTGTCTTTCAAGGCGTCTTGACTGGTGGATGAAGCTGCCTCTTTTCAGCCGGCTCTTGGTGGGTCTGCTCATTCTGTTACACATTGGATGGTTTTCAAGGCGT
>JAFLJL010017135.1:14304-24987 GCA_018398815.1 Conus ventricosus | reverse complement strand
GTTAGTGTGAGTCTCTTAAAGACCCCTATACATGTTTGCTATGGTGTGTTTGTCAGTCAGTGTAAATCTCTGTAAATACCTCTGCATGTTTGCCATGGTGTGTGTCACGTGCCCACCAGCGACCCCTAGGGGTCACCAGGAAGACAGCAACAACCCCTCCGATCACCGGCAGCAGACTCTACACTGACTCACACCAGTCACCTCTCCAACACAACGACGGAACAGCAAAATGCCTCTCCAGGATCCCAATCCAAAAGGGGAACCTTTTTAATGATAATTGGTAATCTTACTGCTAAGCGGCACCAAGGGTCAAAACGACACTCCAGGAACATGTACCTACAGGCTTTCTGGGGTGGGAAGTCTAGGGTATAACCCGAATAATAAAAAAAAACTTTTGGGACCTCAGTCGGCCGCGGCCAGGGACCGGTAGTAGCACCCTGAGCGGGAGAACACAACAGGCAAGGGAAACCATGGGGGTCTCCTCATCAACATTAACCACATGAATATATATATATATTAAACTCAAACACAATCATTATAGCACATCAATACCAACGAAAACAATGACTCTTCTCCAAATATGCATAAATAAGTGACTATTCAAATTGTGTGTGTTGGTGCGAGTTGAATCCCAGTTGTCGCTGTCCTTAGCTAGACGAACACCAAAAGTCGCAGCTTGGCACAGAATGGGGCACTAGTCTGTTTAGTTTATTACGCTGTCTCGGCACTTGGACTTAGGCGACGTCCATGACTGGGCACGCTGGTTTTCCTTTCACAATGACACAGACTCACTGGACGATTACATGCACGTACACGACGGAACGATGAACGATGAACGGTTTGGAGGTGACACAAACTATGGTGGTGTGGATGGCGATGGTGATGGTTGGCGCTCCTCCCGTCGACTCCCACACCCCAGTCCGCGCCGCTGCAGTTGAGAAATCTTGAAGCGGTGCTGCGCGGAACTGGGAGGTGGGGGGGGGGGAACGAGGAAAGGAGCAACAGGGACGGAGAGTGCCGGATTGGCTGCTCCCGGACAGGAATGTAGAAACGTCCGAGGCTGGGCCGTGCAGGCTTCTCCCCGACGGTCCCCTGGTGACGCTGCTCACCTGTCGCGAGGACCCAGCGACCTGCGGCAGCTCGTTCCTCCCAGGCCCAGACTAAGGCTGCGAGCCACTTGCTCCAAATCCCTGGAACAGAGAGCTATAACCCGGGCTACGATATGTCCAACCACACTGATGCATACTAGGGGTGTAAAAATGTCCGTGTACACCCATCCTCCACTACACACCCACACAAAACCAACCACAACAAAAATCTCGACTGTTTCTCCCGTTCACCGCAAAGCCAGCTTCCAAGGAAGCAAAGGAGGGAATCCGAGCCATGCACGGGTTGACTGCGCCAGCCAACATCATATCCAATAATGTCGGCTGATGCCATCGAAAAAACAAAACTAACTTCACTATTCGAACTGAAAACGTGGAATGATTTCCCCGTGACCCAGGGAAATCTTGGGTTAGATATCCCATAGTAAGTTTCACTCTTTATGCTAAAACCCGTTAACAATTCAGAACAACAAGGCATTGGAACCAATGGAGAGGCACACACACACATAAAAAATAGAAAATTTTATACCCATTTTTAAATGAACGAACGAGAACACCATCAAAAGGAAAGAAAGAGGAAAAAAGAGGGAGAGAAGAGAGACATAGGGAGAGAGAGAGAGAGAGAGAGGGGAGAGAGAGAGGGAGAGAGAGAGAGAGAAAGAGAGGGGGGGGGGAAGGGAAACGGTACTACTTGCTAACGTTTACCTAAGGCCAAGGATCCACCCTGATCCCCTCAAAAGCCGTAAGCATCTAATACTAAGATGTGGTGAAGGATGAATAAACCAAGAAAATACTAATTTAATGCTTACCCCATTCGGCTCGTGGGGGAAGTAGGATGAGACAGCTCCGCAGTGTTGGCCTCAAAAACCTAACGAAAGGCGTTACCACTGTTCGCCGAGAACCCAAGTGGTATATGAGACCCCTCTCGGAGGGAACGACCAACGAGACCCCTGATGTCACCCGCTTCGCCTAGCTGAGTCCCCTATTCTAGAACACGTAAACAAATTCTTAAATACTAACCGGGGAGAGAACTCCGGCAAAAACTACTAGAGTTAGTTCCCCTCGTATTTGCCCTCAAGACGGGCGACAGAAAGGTGAATTAAGTGGATGTGCGGAAAGCCGAGGGTTTCTTAGAATCAACCCGAACATGACACTGGTTTCTGGGATGAACGGGTTTCTGGGTCTTCGAGCGCAAAAAAAAAAAAAAAAAAAAAAAAAAAAAAACTACTGACAGTGGAAAAAGTTTCAGGTCGAGGCCTTCACGCCTGTCTGTGTGTCAGACAGATCGTGACAAACCCCCACCTAAAGCGTTGTCTTACTGAAGACAACAAGACAGGGACTGTGCACAGGACCAAAAAGGAGTGGCTACTCAGACAGCCTATTCCTCCATTGACTCCCGGTGAGAGACGCCTCAATGCATCTGCACCCCAGTTTTCCGAACCCTTGATGGCTCTGAAAGTGAAAGTGTGAGCTTGGAGCTCCATGGCCCACGCCATGAGTCTTTTACTTACGGGCCGGATTCTGCTAAGATAACTGAGTGGGTGGTGGTCGCTCTCGACCACGAAGTGCCTGCCATAGAGGTAGGGGTAGAATCGCCGTATGCACCCACATACGGCGAAACACTCCAGCTCTATGGTGTGATATCGACGCTCGGTGTCAGATAACTTTTTGCTGGCGTAGGCGACGGGCTGGGACCTGCCCCCTGGTCTTGCAACAGCACCGCGCCTAAGCCCACGCCAGAGGCATCCGTCCTCAGGACGAATGGTAACTCTGGGTTAGGAAGCACCAACACAGGTCTAGAACAAAGCTTGTCCTTCAGGGTGATAAATGCCTCCTGACAAGCCGCATCCCAAGGAACGACGATGGGAGGCCTCCTTGGTCTTTTCAGTCAAAGGCAAGGCTATCTCAGCGAAACCAGGTATAAACCGTCTATAGTAGCCAGCCAGACCCAAGAACCCCCGTAGTTGTTTCTTCGTGGTTGTCTTCTCCATCCTCTGCAGCCTGGCCGCTTGTCTTCCTCTGGAAGCATGACCCCTGCCTAATAACGTGACCCAGAAAGGCGATCTCCTGTTGGCCCAAGACACACTTTGTTGGTCTAGCTGCCAATCGTACCTCTCTGAGCCTACCCAGGAGAGCCCTCAGTGACACTATGTGGTCTTCCCATGAAGGCGTAGCCACAAGTACATTTATCCATGAAATTGTGAAGATAAGGATTTTGGAGAGGCGCCAGGACAGACCTCATAACCCTATTGAAAATTGCGCCAGCAGTTTTTCAGGCCGAAGGGCATAACCTTCCATTGAAATTGTCCCTCCTGAGTAGTAAAGGCAGTGACCGGCTTGCTAGCAGGTGCCATAGGAATCTGCCAGTACCTTTGGTTAGGTCCAGCTTGGAAAAGTATCGTGCCCTTTGGAGTTGGCAAAAAATTAGGTCAATATCTGGTAACGGTTCGGCATCGAACTTCAGGACCAGATTGAGTCGCCTGTAATCAATACAAAGCGGATCCTGCCGTCTTTTTCCTTACAAGGACAATCGGGGCTGAGTATGGGAAACAGCTGGCTCGATGCCCCAACTGCAACATGCTGGCCACCTCATCTTTGATCACCGTTGTTGTGAGTGAGGTAAAGGGTATTGTTTCACCCTAACAGGCTGGTCAGACTCAAGGACGAGATTGCACTCACCGACCAGACATTGCAGGGGAAGGTCAGTGAGGATATCCTGGTATTCCTCGCCACAGCTGTTTAAGCTCCAAAACTTGCTCGGACCCCAATGACGTATTGATTTCCACATCAGTCCAGCATTCTTCCTGTTGGAGTGGAAGGAGGGGAATACCTTGAGCTCCGGCGTTTTCCACTTCTTGGACTCGTCCATCACCATTGGAGTGAAGCTGGCAGCACATTCTTTCTCTCCTGTGATATCTCTTCAGCAGGTTAGCGTGGTATAACTTGGGTTTACCACGTACCATAATCTGTAGTCCCAGTCTCAACCCTCTCCACGACTTTGTAAGGTCCTTGCCATGCGATGTTGCAATTATTCTTTTGAGTTGGGAGAAGCAGTAAAAACTTCGTCGCCAGCCTCGAACCATCTCTCTCTAGCCTTGCGGTCATAGTGCCGTTTGTACCGTTCCTTGGCTGGGCCAGGTACTTCTGGGCCACTCACAGGTAGAAGAGACCTTGTTTCTGAGGGCGATGAGATATTCACCTCAGACTTAACAGGCTCTGCTGGCGGTTCCTCCTGTGTCCAGTGGTACCTCAAGATGGCCATGGGCCCCGGATCGTGCGTCCGTATAGGAGCTCGAATGGAGAGAATTTCAGAGACTCCTGAGGGACCTCCTGAAGGCAAAGAGGACAAGGGAAATGTACTTGTCCCAATCTCTGGCTTTTCTTGACAGAGTCGGCGCAATGCTTGCTTGAGCGTAGCATTATAGCGCTCGACCAGGCCATTGGCCATCGCGTGATAAGGCGTTGTGTCCTTCCATGGATGTGGAGGGCTGTGTTCACCTCAGTCATCAGTTGGGAAGTGAACTGGGTCCCCCGGTCTGTAAAGACCTCGTTGGGATGCCTGTACGGGTCCAAATTTCCACAGTGCATCTGCAATGGCCTCTGAGTCAATCGCCCTGAGAGCAACTGCCTCGGGTATCTCGTGGCATAATCCACTAACACGAGGATGTAGCGATGCCCCCGACCCGGGTGAAGGAAAGATCGGCCCTACCAGGTCTACCCCTACCTTTGAAAAGGTGTGGCCACTAACGGGACAGAACCTAGCGGTACTCTGGTGTTCCTCCCCTTTGGAGTCGTGCGTTGACATGGGTCGCATGTCCGCCAAAACTCCCTCACTGACTTACTGAAACCTGGCCAGAAAAGTCGTGTTGTATCCTCTCCAGGGTTCGTTGACTCCCATATGCCCTGCCATGGGTGACTCGTGACCGTGCTTGAGGACCAATGCCTCAACGCCTCGGGTGTGTACCAACCCGTCTCACTTGGGTCCTACCGTCCCGAAACAGGCGGTACAGAATGCCACCCTTGATCTGATACTGCACTTTCCCACCTCGAGAAGAAGTCCCTTATGCTAGCTCCCTCAAAGGTGCCAGGACCTGATCGTGCTGTTGTAGCCGGATCAGAGCTGTTCGATTCACGGCCAACGCAGGACTTGGTCCTAACGGTTGTAAGAGGTTTCAAGGCCTCTCGGGCCTGAGCTTGAGCTCTGGTCTCGACAGCCATAGCTGACTCCTTGGGTAATTCGTTAGAGACACTCCTGGGTTTCCTGGTTCTCGAATCTAACTGTATTTCCAATCAAAAGGGAGTAAGGGGCTTAACTAGGGCTACCGCCCACGCCTTGCCCTGGAAGTAGGGAGTCCTGACCTGAACTAGCACTACAGGTCTTGTCTCCTTAAACTTGGCCTCTACCCCTTGTAACTGACATTCCCGTTCGTGGTGCACCTGTGGTACCAGTTCTTCATCCACGAAAACAGTGGAAGCTCCAGTATCCCTGAGGGCTTCAACAACGGGACCCTCCACGACGCTGAGAAATTTAGGTGCCAGAGTATGTTGTGAGGTACTACTGCGGCACCATGTATGAGGGATCTTTCGCTGGGTTTGGAGGGACCTCTCCGAGGGGAACTACCCTGTGCAGTCTCCAAGGCAGCTTCCCTGTGTTCACAAACATGACAAGAGGTCTCAGTCCCGTGGCGGCCCCTGCCCGGAAAGCAGGATTGAGAGTTCTACTCTGAGAGCTAGCATAGACTCGTCAGTAGGTCCCTTTGGACGTTGTGAGTCCCTTTTGAACTTGCGACAGTCCCTTTTGATGTGACCCGACGCCCACAATAAAAACAGCCGGAGTTGGGGTTAGAGTTCTTCCTACAGTTTGGTCCTGAGAGAAAGTAGGGGAAAAGCGGCTTTTCTTCTGAACTTGGGGTTGAGGTCCTAGCGGCTTTCTCGGCTTTGGCCCCTTGCCTAGCTTCTGCAAAAGTCTCTGCTAATTCGACCGCGGCTTTGAACGAAGTGGGTTTCTGTTCCTTTATCCTTATCCGCAACTCTTCGGAAGCAACATTGAGGAGCTGCTCTAACAGGACAAATCTTTAAGGGGCAACCCAGAAACTTGGAGCCAATGCTCCAATGTCTCCGCAGTCGTTCACCGAACTGGGTAAGGTCTCATCGCCTTTTTTCTTCATTTCCTGAACCTACGTCTGTAGGAATCAGGCCCTAACCGGAAATGCTTCAATAAAGCCATTCTAAAAGCTGAAAAATCTGCGCCGGGTGGGAGCGAGTTGATGCTTCCCTGGCCTTACCTTTAACAGAACTGATAGGTGTAGCACCATGTCCGCCTCTGACATTCCATACATATGAGCTACAGTTTCAAAATGGTCAAGGAATTCTTTCAACATCTTCATCATGCTGAAGTTCGGGCATCTTTAACTTGGGAAGAGGTTTAGTTTCACGACCCCCTCCTCTCGCGAAGGGATAACCTGTCCAAATCAGTTCTAACTCCCTCTCCTCTCTGTTCTCTCTATGGGTTAGATATCCCATAGTAAGTTTCACTCTTTTTGCTATAACCGTTAACAATTCAGAACACAAGGCATTGGAACCAATGGAGAGGCACACACACACATAAAAAAAAAAAATTTTATACCCATTTTTAAATGAACGAACGAGACAACCATCAAAAGGAAAGAAAGAGAAAAAAGAGGGAGAGAGAGACATAGGGAGAGAGAGAGAGACATAGGGAGAGAGAGAGAGAGAGAGAGAGGAGAGAGAGAGGAGGGGGGGGGGAAGGAAACGGTACTACTTGCTAACGTTACCTAAGGCCAAGGATCCACCCTGATCCCCTCAAAAGCCGTAGCATCTAATACTAAGATGTGGTGAAGGATGAATAAACCAAGAAAAATACTAATTTAATGCTTACCCCATTCGGCTCGTGGGGGAAGTAGGGATGAGACAGCTCCGCAGTGTTGGCCTCAAAAACCTAACGAAAGGCGTTACCACTGTTTGCCGAGAACCAAGTGGTATATGAGACCCCTCTCGGAGGGAACGACCAACGAGAGCCTGATGTCACCCGCTTCGCCTAGCTGAGTCCCCTATTCTAGAACACGTAAACAAAATTCTTAAATACTAACCGGGGAGAGAACTCGGCAGAACTACTAGAGTTAGTTCCCCTCGTATTTGCCCTCAAGACGGGCGACAGAAAGGTGAATTAAGTGATGTGCGTAAAGCACGAGGGTTTCTTAGAATCAACCCGAACATGACACTGGTTTCTGGGATGAACAGAGAGGTCTTCGAGCGCAAAAAAAAAAAAAAAAAAAAAAAAACTACCTGACAGTGGAAAAAGTTTCAGGTCGAGGCCTTCACGCCTGTCTGTGTGTCAGACAGATCGTGACAGTGGTGTTTGTCAGTCAGTGTAAATCTCTGTAAATGCCTCTGCATGTTTGCCATGGTGTGTTTGTCCCAGTCAGTGTAAATCTCTGTAAATACCTCTGCATGTTTGCCATGGTGTGTTTGTCCCAGTCAGTGTAAATCTCTGTAAAGACCCCTGCATGTTTGCCATGGTGTGTTTGTCAGTCAGTGTAAGTCTCTGTAAAGACCCCATGCATGTTTGTCATGGTGTGTTTGTCCCAGTCAGTGTAAGTCTCTGTAAAGACCCCATGCATGTTTGTCATGGTGTGTTTGTCCCAGTCAGTGTAAGTCTCTGTAAAGACCCATGCATGTTTGTCATGGTGTGTTTGTCCCAGTCAGTGTAAGTCTCTGTAAAGACCCCATGCATGTTTGTCATGGTGTGTTTGTCCCAGTCAGTGTAAGTCTCTGTAAAGACCCCTGCATGTTTGTCATGGTGTGTTTGTCCCAGTCAGTGTAAATCTCTGTAAAGACCTCAGCATGTTTGCCATGGTGTGTTTGTCCCAGTCAGTGTAAGTCTCTGTAAGGAGCCCGTGCATGTTTGCCAAATGACTGGTGAGTTGACTTCAACGTGGTGACAGCCCTGGTCCCTCTAGTGTAAAGACCCTGTGCGTGTTTGCCAGATGACTGCTGAGTTGACTTCAACGCAGTGACAGCCTGATACGGCCCTTCGCAGTCAGCTGGGCTATAAGCAACATTAACATTAACAGCATGTTTGCCATGGTGTGTTGATCTCAGTCAGTGTAGGTCTTGGTAAAGACCCATTGGCGCAGAGATCTTTTGAAATGACATTTCATGGATGTTTCAGACGGGTTCGATTGGGAGGAAAGCACCAGTAAAATTTTCATTGTTTTCATTTCATTTTTTAATTCTTTATTTCCAAGACATGTTTGAAAACTAAAGCCGTGATGATGGAGCTGAGTGATGTTTGTGCGGACAGGTTTGACTGGGAATGGCAGCTTTCCTGAACTGCCTGGAGCAGGTGAGAGTCCTTGTCTGAACATGGATTGTAGCAGACAGACTTTGCACACATTGACCTTTTGTCTCTCTCTCTCTCTCTCTTCTCTCTCTCTCTCTCTCTCTCTCTCTCTCTTCTCTCTCTCTCTCTGTGTCTCTCTCTCTGTCTTTCTCTCTCACTCTTTCAACACACACACACACACACACACACACACACACACACACACACACACACACAATGTGTGGGAGGAAAGTACCAGTAAAGTTTTCATTTCATTTTTTAATTCTTTATTTACACACACTGTGTGTGTGTAAATAAAGACTTGGCACAATGTGTGCCAAGTCTTTATTCACACACACACACACACACACACACACACACACACACACTCACACTCAACACACACACATGGATTGTAGCAGACAGACGTGGCACACATTGACCTTTTGTTTCTTCTCTCTCTTCTCTCTCTCTCTCTCTCTCTCTCTCTCTCTCTCTCTCTCTCTCTCTCTGTCTCTCTCTCTCTCTCTCTCAGTCACACACAATCACACACACACACACACACAACACACACACACACACACAAAACACACACACACACACACACACACACAAACACAGAGGACAGAGATACAGAGAAAGAGAGGCAGAGAGAGGAGAGAACACATACAAACATAACAGGCTTATGATACACACACACACACACACACACACACACAAGCATCATGTTCATCACCATCTTGACCATCAGCAGTAGCATTATCACACGATAGTGATGAAGTTCTTGTCCAGAGATGACGTTCCTGTTGTATGTCATTCTGACAGCTGTGGGAGACCATCGACAACGGCGGCCACATGCCCTACGCCATCTACAAGGACCGCCTCATGGACCGGGAGACTAGCAACTCCTTCTCCATCAAGTGAGCAATGTAGTGTAGATAGACAGGGTTCGCACTGTCACTGAAGGCTGAAACAAAATTGGAGAAACTAGGGTATCCTTCAGGCCTTAAATGTCTGTGCAAAATGACATGGGTTTGTAAGAGTTTGTAAGTTTAATGTTGCCCCCCACCCACTTCCTTAAAACGGCAATAACAGTAACAAAAATCCCAATGATTATTGCAAATGAAGTCAGGTTTTAGCATGGACTCAAAAGACTAAGATCTGGAATTTAGTTGTATATCGTTTGGAGATTTTTAGGGAACCAGACCCTGCCAATAGTAGCATCATGATAAATGGGTTCTGTTTTCATTGATTAAAGTGGATAGTCCCGGTTTCAGATTAAAGATGAGGTTATACACAAGTGTGCCTTATGGTGTCACTCACAGGCAGTCTTCAGTGTGTACATTGAGTTTGGATGTTTAGTCTAGTTTGGTTTTAAACAGCTTGTAAATTTTGTATCTGTGTTTAGCATGGCCCTGCATGGATACGTCATCCTCACCACAACGTGACTGTCATGTGTCCCGGTGACGGACCCACTGATACGACCCGCACTGTCACTGACTGATGGACTGTAGGGAGAGTGGGGTGTGTATAGGACCCAGTGATGGTGATGGCATGTACGGAGAGTGGGGTGTGTATAGGACCCAGTGACAGTGATGGCATGTAGGGAGAGTGGGGTGTGTATAGGACCCAGTGATAGTGATGGCATATAGGGAGAGTGGGGTGTGTATAGGACCCAGTGACAGTGATGGCATGCACGGAGAGTGGGGTGTGTACAGGACCCAGTGATAGTGATGGACTGTAGGGAGAGTGGGGTGTGTTAGGACCCAGTGATAGTGATGGCATGTAGGGAGAGTGGGGTGTGTATAGGACCCAGTGATAGTGATGGCATGTAGGGAGAGTGGGTGTGTACAGGACCCAGTGATAGTGATAGACTGTAGGGAGAGTGGGGTGTGTACAGGACCCAGTGATAGTGATGGCATGTAGGGAGAGTGGTGTGTACAGGACCCAGTGATAGTGATGGCATGTAGGGAGAGTGAGGTGTGTATAGGACCCAGTGACAGTGATGGCATGTAGGGAGAGTGGGGTGTGTATAGGACCCAGTGACAGTGATGGGCTGTAGGGAGAGTGGGGTGTATATAGGACCCAGTGATAGTGATGGGCTGTAGGGAGAGTGGGGTGTGTATAGGACCCAGTGACAGTGATGGGCTGTAGGGAGAGTGGGGTGTGTATAGGACCCAGTGACAGTGATGGGCTGTAGGGAGAGTGGGGTGTGTACAGGACCCAGTGATAGGA
>JAFLJL010017135.1:0-14204 GCA_018398815.1 Conus ventricosus | reverse complement strand
TGGGCTGTAGGGAGAGTGGGGTGTGTATAGGACCCAGTGATAGTGATGGGCTGTAGAGAGAGTGGGGTGTGTACAGGACCCAGTGACAGTGATGGCTGTAGGGAGAGTGGGGTGTGTACAGGACCCAGTAATAATGATGGGCTGTAGGGAGAGTGGGGTGTGTATAGGACCCAGTGACAGTGATGGGCTGTAGGGAGAGTGGGGTGTGTACAGGACCCAGTAATAATGATGGGCTGTAGGGAGTGGGGTGTGTACAGGACCAGTGACAGTGATGGGCTGTAGGGAGAGTGGGGTGTGTACAGGACCCAGTGACAGTGATGGACTGTAGGGAGAGTGGGTGTGTATAGGACCCAGTGATAATGATGGGCTGTAGGGAGAGTGGGGTGTGTATAGGACCCAGTGATAGTGATGGACTGTAGGGAGAGTGGGGTGTGTATAGGACCCAGTGATAGTTGTGAGTGATGGGCTGTAGGGAGAGTGGGTGGTGTGTATAGGACCCAGTGATAGTCTGTGAGTGATGGGCTGGAGGGAGAGTGGGGTGTGTACAGGACCCAGTGATAGTGATGGGCTGTAGGGAGAGTGGGGTGTGTATATGACCCAGTGATAGTGATAGACTTTAGGGAGGTGGGGTGTGTATAGGACCCAGTGATAGTGATGGACTGTAGGGAGAGTGGGATGTGTATAGGACCCAGTGATAGTTGTGAGTGATGGGCTGTAGGGAGAATGGGGTGTGTATAGGACCCAGTGACAGTGATGGACTGTAGGGAGAGCGGGGTGTGTATAGGACCCAGTGACAGTGATGGACTGTAGGGAGAGTGGGGTGTGTACAGGACCCAGTGACAGTGATGGACTGTGGGGAGAGTGGGGCTTGTACAGGACCCAGTGACAGTGATGGACTTAGGGAGAGTGGGGTGTATACAGGACCCAGTGACAGTGCTGAGTGATGGACTGTGGGGAAAGTGGGGCTTGTACAGGACCCAGTGATAATGATGAGTGATGACTGTGGGGAGAGTGGGGTGTGTACAGGACCCAGTGACAGTGATGGACTGTAGGGAGAGTGGGGTGTGTACAGGACCCAGTGACAGTGATGGACTGTAGGGAGAGTGGGGTGTATATAGGACCCAGTGGGCAGTGATGGGCTGTAGGGAGAGTGGGGTGTGTATAGGACCCAGTGACAGTGATGGACTGTAGGGAGAGTGGGGTGTGTATAGGACCCAGTGACAGTGATGGACGTAGGGAGAGTGGGGTGTGTACAGAACCCAGTGACAGTGATGGACTGTAGGGAGAGTGGGGTGTGTATAGGACCCAGTGACAGTGATGGACTGTAGGGAGAGTGGGGGGTGTATAGGACCCAGTGACAGTGATGGACGTAGGGAGAGTGGGGTGTGTACAGGACCCAGTTATAATGGTGGACAGTAGGGAGAGTGGGGTGTGTACAGGACCCAGTGACAGTGATGGACTGTAGGGTGTGTACAGGACCCAGTAATAATGGTGGACTGTAGGGAGAGTGGGGTGTGTACAGGACCCAGTTATAATGGAGGACAGTAGGGAGAGTAGGGTGTGTATAGGACCCAGTGACAGTGATGGACTATAGGGAGAGCGGGGGTGTAATAGGACCCAGTGACAGTGATGGACTGTAGGGAGAGTGGGGTGTGCAGGACCCAGTAATAATGGTGGACTGTAGGGAGAGTGGGGTGTGTACAGACCCAGTTACAATGGTGGACAGTAGGAGAGTAGGGTGTGTATAGGACCCAGTGACAGTGATGGACTATAGGAGAGTGGGGTGTGTAATATGACCCAGTGACAGTGATGGACTGTAGGGAGAGTGGGGTGTGTATAGGACCCAGTGACAGTGATGGACTGTAGGGAGAGTGGGGTGAGTATAGGACCCAGTGACAGTGATGGACTGTAGGGAGAGTGGGGTGTGTATAGGACCCAGTGATAGTGATGGACTGTAGGGAGAGTGGGGTGTGTACAGGACCAAGTGACAGTGAGGGACTGTAGGGAGAGTGGGGTGTGTACAGGACCCAGTGATAGTGATGGGCTGTAGGGAGAGTGGGGTGTGTATAGGACCCAGTGACAGTGATGGGCTGTAGGGAGAGTGAGGTGTGTACAGGACCCAGTGTATATGGTGGACGGTACGGAGAGTGGGTGTGTACAGGACCCAGTGACAGTGATGGACTGTAGGGAAGTGGGGTGTGTACAGGACCCAGTGATAGTGCTGAGTGATGGACTGTAGGGAGAGTGGGGTGTGTACAGGACCCAGTGATAATGCTGAGTGATGGATGGACTGTAGGGAGGGTCAGGTGTGATGGACTGTGAGGAGGGTCAGGTGTGATGGACTGTGAGAGGGTCATGTGTGATGGACTGTAGGGAGGGTCAGGTGTGATGGACTGTGAGGAGGGTCAGGTGTGATGGTCTGTGAGGAGGGTCAGGTGTGATGGACTGTGAGGAGGGTCAGGTGTGATGGACTGTAGGGAGGCTCAGGTGTGATGGACTGTAGGAGGATCAGGTGTGATGGACTGTCATGAGGGTTTGGTGTAGTGGACTGTGAGGAGGGTCAGGTGTGATGGACTGTAGGGAGGGTCAGGTGTAGTGGACTTTCAGGAGGGTCAGGTGTGATGGACTGTAGGGAGGGTCAGGTGTGATGGACTGTGAGGAGGGTCAGGTGTGATGGACTGTAGGGAGGATCAGGTGTGATGGACTGTATGGAGAGTCAGGTTGATGGACTGTGAGGAGGGTCAGGTGTGATGGACTGTAGGGAGGGTCAGGTGTGATGGACTGTATGGAGAGTCAGGTGTGATGGACTGTGAGGAGGGTCAGGTGTGATGGACTGAGGAGGGTCAGGTGTGATGGACTGTGAGGAGGTCAGGTGTGATGGATTGTAGGGAGGGTCAGGTGTGATGGAATGTAGGTAGGGTCAGGTGTGATGGACTGTGAGGAGGGTCAGGTGTGATGGACTGTAGGGAGAGTGTGATGGACTGTATGGAGGGTCGGGTGTGATGGACTGTGAGGAGGGTCAGGTGTGATGGACTGTGAGGAGGGTCAGGTGTGATGGACTGTGAGGAGGGTCAGGTGTGATGGACTGTAGGGAGGCTCAGGTGTGATGGACTGTAGGGAGGATCAGGTGTGATGGACTGTCATGAGGGTTTGGTGTAGTGGACTGTGAGGAGGGTCAGGTGTAGTGGACTTTCAGGAGGGTCAGGTGTGATGGACTGTAGGGAGGGTCAGGTGTGATGGACTGTCATGAGGGTTTGGTGTAGTGGACTGTAGGGAGGGTCAGGTGTAGTGGACTTTCAGGAGGGTCAGGTGTGATGGACTGTAGGGAGGGTCAGGTGTGATGGACTGTGAGGAGGGTCAGGTGTGATGGACTGTAGGGAGGGTCAGGTGTGATGGACTGTGAGGAGGGTCAGGTGTGATGGACTGTGAGGAGGGTCAGGTGTGATGGACTGTGGGAGGGTCAGGTGTGATGGACTGTGAGGAGGGTCAGGTGTGATGGACTGTGAGGAGGGTAGGTGTGATGGACTGTAGGGAGGGTCAGGTGTGATGGACTGTAGGGAGGGTCAGGTGTGATGAACTGTGAGGAGGGTCAGGTGTGATGGACTGTGAGGAGGGTCAGGTGTGATGGACTGTAGGGAGGGTCAGGTGTGATGGACTGTGAGGAGGGTCAGGTGTGATGGACTGTGAGGAGGGTAGGTGTGATGGACTGTAGGGAGGGTCAGGTGTGATGGACTGTAGGGAGGGTCAGGTGTGATGAACTGTGAGGAGGGTCAGGTGTGATGGACTGTGAGGAGGGTCAGGTGTGATGGACTGTAGGGAGGGTCAGGTGTGATGGACTGTGAGGAGGGTCAGGTGTGATGGACTGTGAGGAGGGTCAGGTGTGATGGACTGTGAGGAGGGTCAGGTGTGATGGACTGTAGGGAGAGTGTGATGGACTGTGAGGAGGGTCAGGTGTGGTGGACTGTATGGAGGGTCACGTGTGATGGACTGTGAGGTCCGCGTGTGTGTGCAGGACGCAGTTCAACTGTGAGGAGCAGTGGACCAAGGCCCTCAAGTTCATGCTGACAAACCTCAAGTGGTGCCTGTCCTGGATCCAGGCCCAGGCCGTCAAGACTGACACCTCCGGCTGAGGTCATCACTACCCTCCTCCTCCTCCTCTTCCTCCTCCTGTACCTCATCCAGCAGCATAAGAACTGCCTCCAGTTTCCTGGTTGCTATTGTTTCCTGTTCTGCCATTTTGCTGGTTGACGACAGTGGCTGTCGCTTCTAGAAAAGCGAGCAGTGACAGACAGGAAGAGTTCAGAGGGGTGATGGTTGAAGAATCTGAAGAGGGAGGCGTGTTTTGTGTTGTTTATCGAGTTTTGAATAATTCTGGCTTTTGAAGAATGGTACTTGACTGGAATGCTTGCCAGTATTTTGATTCATGTTTTAGTCATGAAGTTGTTTACCTCTTAGCATTTTTCTGAATTTTTTTTTGTGCACCTCCATCTTGCTGATATTTACTTTTTTTTGTTGTTTAGAGAATTTTGAAATTTGGTACTTTTGCTATAAAGTGTGATGACACTTAAAAAAAAAAATTTTGTACTGACTTTTGATTTTTCTTTTTTTTTTGTTGGAGAAAGGGAAGTTGTTTTCATTGTTTTTGTATGGGAGAACAAAGACAGAGTGCAGATGTATGATTTACTGTGCCAATTTTTGTTTGTATCAGGCCAAACCACATGCCATCGACTGTCCATGTTTTCGTTTGTATTGGGCTAAGCCACTTGTAATACCAACCAGGGAACTCAGCATGATCAAATCATGAATATCATGTTCTTTGTGCCTTACTTGTTAGTGTTCTCTTGCATGTGCAATTACTTATCAAAATCAGATAGGGAAATGTTTGTGCCAAATCATTCCGAATTTGTTTTCATTGATACTGTTAGACATGTGATTTTTCTCTTGCTCAGTGCTGACCCATTTTGTGGAGAAAGTTGGATACGTGTGATCAGGTGACTATGTTGGATACGTGTGATCAGGTGACTATGTGGATATGTGTGGTCAGGTGCCTAAGTTGGATGCGTGTGATCAGGTGCCTAAGTTGGATACGTGTGGTCAGGTGCCTAAGTTGGATACATGTGATCAGGTGCCTAAGTTGGATACGTGTGATCAGGTGCCTAAGTTGGGTACATGTGGTCAGGTGACTAAGTTGGATACATGTGATCAGGTGCCTAAGTTGGATACGTGTGGTCAGGTACCTAAGTTGGATACGTGTGGTACTAGGTGCCTAAGTTGGATACATGTGGTCAGGTGCCTAAGTTGGATACATGTGATCAGGTGCCTAAGTTGGATACGTGTGGTCAGGTGCCTAAGTTGGATACTGTGATCAGGTGCCTAAGTTGGGTACATGTGTCAGGTGCTAGTTGGGTACATGTGATCAGGTGCCTAAGTTGGATACGTGTGATCAGGTGCCTAAGTTGGATACGTGTGATCAGGTGCCTAGTTGGGTACATGTGATCAGATGACTATGTTGGACTTCTGGGGTGTGATGTAGCCTGTGTTAATCAAAGGATGATCACAGTCACAGAGTACCACCCCCATTTTAAACGATTCATTCTTTCGACGTATCTTTTCGACCAGTTTATTTTATCCTTTGTTTTTATGTGTGTGACCCTCCAGCTCAGGTTATTCGAAATGTTTGAAGCCTGTAGCTTCATTCATCTGCATGACTCAGCACTTGGTTAGTTGTCCAGGTCGTCATTTCTGTTTGAATATGCATTTCTCAATGTCTGCCTCGCTGTGCTCAGAGTTCCTGGACTGCCTGTGGCCCTGTGTGACAGCTCAATAAGCTGTCCGTGACTGTCCTGTGGCCCTGTGTGACAGCTCAAAGTTCCTGGACTGCCTGTGGCCCTGTGTGACAGCTCAAAGTTCCTGGACTGCCTGTGGCCCTGATGTGACAGCTCAAAGTTCCTGGACTGCCTGTGGCCCTGTGTGACAGCTCAAAGTTCCTGGACTGCCTGTGGTCCTGTGTGACAGCTCTTTTTTTTCAGTGAGTTCTAAGACACACCAGGACTGTCCTCTTTTTTCGTCAGTGAGTTATAGTTTTCACTTTTACTGTCCTCTTTTTTCGTCAGTGAGTCCTGTTGAGTACATCAGTACTTGTTCTCTTTTTTCCTTCTGTGGGTTTTTATCTGTACACTAGTACTCTCTGCTTTCTTCTTCAGAGAATTCTGACACATAATCAGTGCTGTTCTTTTTTTGTTTTTCAGTGAAATCTGATGTATACACCAGTTTTTTTTTCTTTTTCTTTGTGATTTCTGATATATACAACAGGAACTGAGGTCTTTGAATCAAAATTAGCTCTTTATGAATTTCAGCAAAGAAAGATGTTGTTGCAGCTCATATGCGCAATGATCACCCAGTCTCCATGCCACTGTATGTTTCAGAGATCTGGGATAGTCATTATCTCTCATCAGCTGGGTTGTCAGACCTGCTGCTGCAAGAACTCTTCTGTGTGGGAGTAAGGAAAGTGGATTTTGCTGCAAGCGGTATTGTCATATTTCTCACAGGAAAATCGAGGCAGGAGATGAACAATATTGGTGATGGCTGAACTTCTTGCCTGCAATTTTTGGAACATATCGTGCTGCAACATATCATGCAGAAATTATGCATGAAATGTGACTATTGAAATAATTGCATGTATTCCCTTCCTTCATCCTCCCAGGCCAATGCTACCTCCAGAGTGATGGTCCTTGGATGGTGGTCACAGAGTGAAGGTCCTTGGATGGTGGTCACAGACTGACGGAAAGAAAGGCCTCGGGTCAGTAGACTCTGACAGTGGGGTCAGTCAGCTGTTCCCAGCATGGACAGTTTGTTTCAAAGCGGGCCGCATTCTTGAATCAAAATGTGTTAAATTCAGGTACATGGATTTGTTGTTGTTGAAAAAGTGTATGTGTGTTTATGTGTGTGTGTGTGTGTGTGTGTTGTGTGTGTGTGCAGGCTTCTTTTTCATAGAGCTACAGGGTCAGATTATTGCATTCAGGTATCAGCACATCGGTGGTATGTATACCACTGTGTCTTGGTCTGTGTGTTGCTGTTGGTGATGTCAACTGGTGAGGATGACTTACATTCTAGGTTCAGAAGTCATGTGTGTGTAGACTGACGTCACTGTGTCCACTTTGATTCATGTCTCTTTGAATATTCCAGAGCCACCAACTCTCCTGATTTCTTTTGGAATTTCCAAATTTTTAAATTATTTCAAATCCTTCATTTAATGAAAAACTCTGAACTTTTAAAATTTTGTTTAAAAAAGTGGAGTTTAAAGGAGGTGTTATTTAAAAAAAAAAAAAAAGGAATGATAAAATGTTGCAGAATAAAGTTCCTGTGATGTAGCATGGATGTTGACGATGGTGTGTATATAAAGGCATGTTTGTCTGCTCAAACATGGAGGAGTTGAAAATGCTTTCAGTCAGAAGCGGAACTGTGCCCTCTGTGCCCACTGTGACCCCTTCATGCCCTAGTTCCTGAATGGTGACTCCAGAAGGTTGGCAACAAGGACATTCTGGCACTGTGACTTTTGCATGGTCAGTGTTCCTGTTCATGCCTGGTTTACGGGCCAGGTACAGCGTCATGTTCCATTAAACACGTTTCTCCTGGAGCTCCTTGTTTTTCTGCAATTGGTCGTCTTGTTCTGCTTTTCTTTTTACTTTATTGGATGGAGAAGGAGTGTGTGTGTGCTTTAATGCATACTTTTTTGGTCACAAGTGTATTCACAAAGACAAAAGAGAATGTGTGTGTATGTGTGTTACTTTATGTTGTGAAATTCATGTTATCTTGTGAGGAAACCCAGTCATGTTGGCCAGTAACTATTTTTAAAAGCTCACAATAAATATTGGTATGAAAAATATTTGACTGTTGCCTGTTGAGTATTTTGTTCAGTGTGTGTGTGTGTGTGTGTGTGTGTGTGTGTGTGGTGTGTGTGTATTTGCATGTTTTGATACAAATTTGTTAAATACACAAATTATTGCACATGCACACATGCACACACACACACATGCATGCATGCACACATACATGCATGCACACACACAAACACACACACACACACACACACACACACACACACACACACACACACACACACATGCATGCACACATACATGCATGCACACACACACACACACACAAACACACGCACACACACACACACACACACACACACACACACACACACACACACACACACTCGTCTAATATCACTTAATGTGGAAAGACGTTAAATTGAAGACAACAACAACAACAACAACAACACACACACACACACACAGACACACACACACACACACACACACACACACACACACACACACACACACACACACACACACACGCATACACACGCACACACACACACACACGCACACACACACACACACACACACAGGTCTTCGGTTTTCATATACAGATAGCTGTGACCCCAACACTCAATTTATTACTCCAGTAAAGTGAAGAGGGCAGGATGCACCCACAAACATCTTGACAGTAACTGTTAACAGACAGTAACTGTTAACAGACAGTAACTGTTAACAATCTGCAGACATGAATGACGAGAATGGTGGCATACCTGCCATGTGAGACAGCTGAAAGACAACTTCACTGTAAGGGTTTTGACTCCGCTGTGTTAGTGCTTTACATTACTTGGGGGAAAAATCCCGGAAGGATTTTAAATAAACTGGAAACGTCTTGAACCAAAAAACGAAAACCCAAAAACGGGTCCGATGCAACAAATGTTATGAATTTTTACCACGTCATAGCATCTGGACAGTAAAAACAAATTTGTGTGTTTTCTTTAAAATTTAACCTTTTTTTTTTACGGGATAGATGTAAAATGGAAGAGAAATGCTAATCATTTGCTTTTAATTTGTTTTTATCATTTGCCCCAATTTCTCCCCAAACGTTTTTCATTCTCAGCATAAAAAGGGGAATTAAAAGGGGAAGGAAGGAGAAGGGTTATGTTTTTGGGGGAGGGGATGGGGGGAGGGGGGGAGAGAAAAAAGTTTTGGGGAACAGATTTATCCAAAACACATTGGCTCTGTCTTGCTTACACTGTTTTAAAACGTCGGTTTAAATTTCATAAAACCTTTGATCTTGTGTGCAAAAATATTAAAAATCTCTGGGAATCCCAAGCATTTCATTAACTTTCTTTTTCTTTAAAAATTTAATTTGTACATTTTTGGATTTTAACTGGGATTTAACATAGCATGTTTATAAATTAAGAAATGTTGTTTTGTGGTGTGTTGTGTGGTGGTGTGAGAGAGAGAGAAAGAACCGAAGAGAGGAAGAGAGTTGCTTGCTACTCAGAAAAATGTATTGTTGCTCCGATACAGAATGGTTTTCTTTTGTTGTTTTTTTTGTGTGAAAAACATTTAACCAGTAACTTTCCATTTATTTTTTGTATTTCCTGATGAAGAACAGTTTTAAAGACGCCCTGATTTGACATGATTTATTTCATTTCCCAAACACCCTGGGATCATTCCAGGGGACTGGTAAAACTAAAGTGTACTCCCCAGTTGATTTCTGCATTTACTTTGATTTTTAAGATAACTGACGCTTTTTTATGAAAATTCACATTGATCTTAATAATGACTCTGTTTATACAATTCTACATTTGTCTTTAGATCTGACTGCTGTTTTATGAAAAACAACATTATCTTCAAATTAACGACGCTGTTTTAACAATTCTCATTTGATCTTCTAGAAAACTGACTCTGTTTTTTACAATTTACAGTTCAACTTTGGAAATTGACTGCTGTTTTATGTTAATTTACAGTCTTCTTTAGATAAAAACTGCTTTTTTATGACAATTCTACATTTATTTTCTAGATAACGACTGGTTTTATGACAATTCTACATTTATCTTCTAATATCGACTACTGTTTTATGAACAGTAGGTTTGGGTTTCCAAAACAAACGCTGTTTTACGCAAGACTACACTATTTTCGGATGACAGACTATGTTAATAAAATTTACTGTTGGTCTTTAAAAACAAACCGCTGTTTTAAGATGAAATACTTTTGATTTTTAGATAACAAACTGCTTTTTTACAACACCCCACCAATCATCTTCCGAAAACTAACTGCTGTTATACGACATTCTAAAAAGTTTAAAAAAAACCCCTTATGCTGTTTTATGCATGCTGTGAATGATCTTGCAAATGACTGCTGTTTTGCTACAGATTCCCAAAAGATCTCCAGATGATTAAATTTTTTTTTGACATTGATGCTGTTTTATGACAGTTTTACGATGACAAAAACCAGCGATGTTTTTTAGACGGGGCCTACTATTGATCTTGTTAGTAGTTGACTGTTTTTTTTATGGCCGTCCATAATGATACGGAAATGCTGCTGTTTTTATGAAATTCACAAAGACCTGAATAACTGATAGTGTTTTACGAAAATTTTTACTAACAATTCCACTAAGGGAAAAAAAAAAATTAAAAAAAAAAAATTAGAAGTCAGTAAAATTTTAAAATGTTTGCCCACGCTTAAAGACAATTCGATGAATAAACTCTAAAAAATCAGAGGGCTTTTTAAAGGGAAAATTTTATCGATCTCTGATAACTGATTGCCATTTTTGACATTTGTACCACAGTTATTTTATGAAAAATTCTCTTTTTCCTCATCGGGCTGAACATGTTTTAGGGCAATTCTACAAATATCTTACAAAAAACGACTGCTTTTTTATACAGTTTATTTTTTATTTTTGTAGATAACTGACCGTTTTAAAAAAAAATTGCAAAGTACTGTTATCGGGTTATGGCGGTTAAAACAATTCTGCGGCTGTCAAGAAATGATGCTGTTGATTTACTTTAACTGTAGGGAAATTTCTACTGTCATTCCTAGAAACTGACTGCTGTTTAAAAAACAGTTTTACCCATACTCTGAATAAGCAACGCGGCTTTATGACAACCTACTAAGAACTTTTAGATTTTTTACTGCTGTTTAATGACAATTTACTGAGGCTTCTTAAAACTAAAGCTGTTTTATGAAAAATTTACTGCTAATCTCGGTTAAACGCAGTTGTTTTGGACAATAGTACGGTGATAAGATAACTCCCTTTTTTATGAAAATTCTAGAATGATCTTCTAAAACTGACTGTTTTTTTTGTGACAATTTATGAATTCTTCTGAAAAAAACTGACGTTTTTTTGTGACAATTCTACGTAAAACAAAGATAACTGTTTGCTGTTGGTTTAATGATAATTGTACCGGGATCTTCTGAATAATGGGTTTTTTACAAAATTTCGTACGTCTAGATAAGACTGCTGTTTAAACAACAATTCTGATATGTCTAGTAACTGACTGCTTTTTTAATGACAATATCACAAATGATGTTAAAAGTCTTCTAGATAACTGCTGCTGTTTTAAAAATTTCTGGATTTCAAAAAACTACGCTGTTTAAGAAAATTTTCCAAGATTTTCCAAAGTCTTCTACGTAATAACGCGCCTTTTTTTTTTAAAATCACAATTCTAAAACTTCCTTGGATAATTTACTGCATTGTATACGGTCGAAAAAGATCATTGATCACGACGCTTTTTTTAAAACACATCCACTGCGCTCAAAACACGACCGGTTTGTGACAAGTCTTAAAAAGACCTGGATAACTGCTTTTTGATGACAAGTCTTCTTCCCCGGATAAGCTGTTTGTGACAATTTCAAATGCCGGGAAATGCGTTTGATGAAAAATTTTCTAATGCCCTGGATAACGCTGTTTGATACAAGTCTTAAGCCCGGATAATGCGTTTGATGACAAGTTTCTAATGACCGGGATAAGCTTTTTTGATGACAAGTCTTTAATGACCGGGATAACGACTCTGTTTCAAGTCTACTGGATTTCTGGATAACGACTGCTTTTTTTATGACGACTCTAATGATCTATTCTTTAAAAAACGCTGTTTTATGTATCCTTATGATTTTTGCGTAATTGACGTTTTTAGTAATTGTTTTTCTTCCTAAAGAAGACTAAATTGCTCTTCTTAAATTTCTAAAAAATGAAATAACTGACTGCGTTCAAAGTAAAAGTATGTTGATTTTTTAAAAAAAAAATGAAACATTAAAGATAATTACTTTGTTTTTTCCTTGTAACTGCGTTTTTAGACAATGCGCTGTTAGTTTTTAACAAAACTACTTTTTATGACTTTTTTTCCTTTGAAGGTCTTGCCAAGTGCGTTTTTTTTTTTAAAAACTATTTTTGATTTTTTTTAATAGCTGATCGGTTTTATTACACCTACGCTGATCCCGAATACTACTACTGTTTTATGAAGCCCCCCATTAACCATGTTAATCTTTTAAAAAAAAAAAAAACTCTAATGTTGTTTTTTCAAGATAACCGAATGCTGCTTTTTAACAAATCTACTGTTGTTCTAGTTAACTGATTGCCGTTTTAAGACAAAACTGCGTTGATACTTCGTGATGACCACTCGACCGTCAGAAAACAACTCTTTGCATGACAAAGGGACTATTAAAATTCTAGAATGACTGCTTGGATGACAAATGGACTATTTTTTTCTAGAAAACCCGACGCTTTGGGGACAAAAGGACTATTTCTTTTAGATACCTGACTGCTTTGGGTGACAAATGGGTTTTACTTCTAGATACCGACTGCTTTTGGTGAAAATGGACTATTTACTTCTAGATACCTGACTGTGTGCGACAAATGGACTATTTTCTTCTAGATCCTGATGCTTTGATGCAAATGGACATTTTTCTTTTAAAAACCGACTCTTTGGATACAAAATGGACTATTTATCTTTTTAGTAAAGACGGCTTTGCAGACCAAAAGGCATTTATCTTCCAGATACCTGACTTTCGTTTTTGATAAAACTACTTTGGCTTTTTACTAGGGAACGATTCATGACCCTTTTTTTTATAATAACATTTTTTCCATGATCTTGTTTTTTTCATGGACAATGGGTGAAACCATTTTGTTTTTTGCAAACCTTGCTTTCAGCTCTTTTTTGTAAACCTAGGTACCCAGCAAGCATTTGATGTCAGTTTCCCCCATGATTCTTTGAATAGGCAACGGTAACGGACAAAGCTGTTTAATGGGAACACGCAGTTGATTTGTTTACACCACAAGAGCTGTTTTATGACATTTTTTCCTGTTTCTCACAGAGACAAAAACCCCAAAGATTTATTTCAAATTCTTTTTGCTGAAATTGAGGGTGATGGAAACAAATTTTTCGGCATTTTTTCAAAAGAAACGGTGAGAAAAAACTTGTAGTTTTTTTTTTTATTGTTTGATGGCCTTTTGATCCTGGTGACTTTGGCGTTGTGAATTTTGGCCAACCCCAGCAGTACACTGGAGATTTTCAAAAACACTCCCCCTCCCCACTGCCACCCGCCCCCAAAGTTTTTGGGGGGCCGACGCAAAGGATCTCAGGTACACTGTGAGTTTTGATGACGGTGCGTCAAGGCACGTCAGACGGGGGACGTCACGAGTTCCCCCACCGACACGTAGCCATCGCCCGAAACAGAACATAGACGACAACTTCAGCAGATTCACCTAACCATCGCCGAACAGGTCACAGACGAAACCTTTTAGCAAATACATAACCATCGCCTAATAGGTCGTGACGTCATCGCAACAGATGCACATAACATCCCTGAAAAAAGGTCATAGACGACTGTCAAAGATTCACCAACCATGCCGAAACGGCCTTTTTCCCTCCACACTTACACAAACAAACACATTCACGCACGACGTACCGCACACGTATGCACACACAGCACACACACATAACACATGCATGCATAGATACAAACCATGCACTCACATGCACAACACACACACAACACACCACACACACACACACACACACACACACGACCGTTCCTGTCCAGGTGTTGGCAACTCGTTGACGAGCGTTTGCACTCCTGGATGTCACGGGAGGTCTTTCCCCAGAGATGCTTTCCGGAGACAGAAAAGAGTGGGGGGGGGGGGGGGGGGGGGAAACATCGGATTAATGTCCCCTATGTTTCAAAGCGAGGGAAAGCAGGGGGAAATTTACACAAATTTAAACAGAATTTAAAAATCCGCCAGTTAACAGGGACAAACAAAATTTCAAGACAAGACAGCGCGTTTCGACCTCTTAGGGCTTTTTCAGGCAAGACAGAACACGGTATTTTATTTTCATTGTCCTGAATGTTGGTCACCTTGTCTGAAGA
>JAFLJL010017134.1:2500-10000 GCA_018398815.1 Conus ventricosus | reverse complement strand
AGATAGTTGATCGATGGCTTTCAAACATAAACAACAAACACTTTTCCGGAGTACTCTTCATGGATTTTGCCAAAGCCTTCGATGTCATTAATCATGAACTTTTGCTCAGAAAGTTAACTATTTATCGACTAACTTCCGACACTCTAAATCTCATTTCATCCTTCCTTTCCAACAGGCAACAATTAGTGTTATTAAATGATTGTTATTCTACTTTGATTCCCAATAACTTTGGTGTACCACAAGGCTCGGTGCTTGGTCCACTGCTGTTCTTATTCTATATTAATGATTTACCATTAACCTTGACTTCACATTGTGAAATGTTTGCCGATGATACCACTATTGACACTAATAACTCTAATGCCCAGCAAGTCTACCTTGACATTCAGAAAAATATCAACCTTCTCGTTAAATGGACACAACTCAATCACATGTCTCTGCATCCTCAAAAAACGAAAGTCATGTTGATTACAACAAGGCAAAAACGCCAAAATTTATCCGAAAACTTGCCAATCCTGTATATTGGTAATGAAAAAATCAAAGAGGTTTCTAATCACAGAGTCTTAGGAATAACAATCGACAACAACCTATCTTGGTCGAAACATTTAGAACTTCTTTCCAAAAATCTTGCCGTAAAACTGTATCAGCTCAGGAAAATAGAAAAACTTTTTAGATTATCACACCAGAAAATTATACTTTCAATCTTATATTCAACCAAATATTGACTATGCTTCGACACTCTGGGATTTAGCTAGCAATAAGTTGCTTAAACCATTGACTAGTATATACAAGAGAGCTGTCAAAATAACAATTGATGAACCCTCGCTAGGGCACCCTGATTATGAACGAGCAGGTATCCTTCCATTTAAGACCAAACTATTGTACAATAAAGCACTCTTATGCATAAAATACTACACGGCAGTGCCCCTTCCTATTTAATGAATACATTTACTTCTAATGATCGTCGACATTCGCATAAAATAAATCTCCCTTTCCAATCAATTAATTTATGGAAATCAAGCCTTGCTTATTCTGGGGCTGGCTGTGGAATAATATCCCAGAAAAATTTAAAAAAAAACGAACCAAACCCTAGTAAGTTAAAATGCAGTCTTTTTACGTACTTGGTGTGTCTTTCTGATCTTACACCACTTTACCCAAAGATGTACCAATAACTGCTCTGTGAAAATGCTTCATTTTCCTTATCAGTTCTTCCTTTACTTCCATCCCCCCTCCTGTTATTCTTAATTGTCCCCCATCCCACCCCATCCCACTCCCACCCCCACCGTCTCCCACACCTTCTGTCGGTGTTCCCTCTGTACATAGATTTTTGTGTCCTTTTGTATTTTCATATTTCATATTTAAGAGATATTTACCATTATTTTATATTAATCAATTTAATTTGTTTTTCTTTTCCTTTCTTAAATTTCTTTTGGCCCCAGAGGATGGATGTAAAAAAGCAGTGATGCTATTCCATTACCCTCTGAAAATAAATTCGTTTCGTTCGTTCGTTCGTTCGTTCTCTCTCTCTCTCTCTCTCTCTCTCTCTCTCATCTCTCTCTCTCTCTCTCTCCCTTCTTCTCTCTCTCTCTCTCTTCTCTCTCTCTCTCTCTCTCTCTCTCTCTCTCTATATATATATATATATATATTTATTTTTTTTTTTTCCTAATCTTTTCCAAGTTTTTACTATAATGATGGAAGAATTGTTAACCTGCACTTGTTTCCCCCCACTGCTTAATTGTTCAGCATTTAGATAGATAGATGGATAGATAGATAGATAGATAGATAGATAGATAGAAAGATAGATATTGCACACCAGTATTGGGTAGGTACCCAAGGTCTGACCAGCGTGTTGGGCTTATGGGTAGGTTCGACATCTGCTAAGTGGTAGCCGCGAGATCCTCTTCTTAAGTTCTGTCATCTTAGTCATCCATTCATTTATCCATCAGCTTTAAATCATGTGCACTTTTGTATCAAAACTTCGGAGATGTGGTGTAGCATGTATGGACTAGTCCGAACACAATGACACCTCGTTGTTGAAACTGAAACTGAAACTGTCATTGTATTGCAGAACTTTATTTTTCAGGCCTTACCTGTCAGAAGGGGGTTAGACATACTTTGTACAAGACAGCATTTTCAGTTAGGTTTACTGAAGAGAACTACATGGTATAAGCAAATGTTGTCGTCAGAGAGAGAGAGAGAGAGAGAGAGAGAGAGAGAGAGAGAGAGAGAGAGAGAGAGAGAGAGAGAGAGAGAGAGACTCAAGACTCAAGACTCAAGACTCAAAAACTTTATTACTCAAGGATAGAGATTTTAGGCAGTGCCTATTCTTCCAATCTGTCCTTGCTATTCTACAACATTCAACTAAACAGACTGCACATATTAATAATGACAGAAACAATGAAGAATACAGCAACATTATAATATTAACAATAACAATAGTAATAAGAATAATAATTATTTAAAAAAAAAAAATCCATTACAAAATTACACAAACACAATCAGACACGTACGCGCGCGCGCTCACATGCATGCACACGCCCACACATACAGCAGCATGGTATACCCACATCCCCCCAACCTTACCCCCCACACCCACACACAAAACCCCTTTTCTTTAGCTAATTTTAGAGGCAAGCAAAAAAGAAGGGCGTTGAGATTTTGATCAAAAGGTTAGATTTATTTTTAAAATATTTGTTTAAGTACTGCTAAATTGAAGGCCGGCGTGTTTGGGAAATTTTTTGGCGACGGAGAAAAAGGGGTTCCACAAGAGGGGCCCAAAATATGAAAAACTTTTTTTGAACAACCCAATGGGGGACACGTGGTAAAATGAAATTTATTTGTTTTTCTTTAAAAGTTGTTGCCTTTTGGATAAACTCAGCAAGTATTTTGGGCGCCATGTTTGCAGGGACTTTAAACTTTAGTACTCCCTTTTTTGTAGGTCATTTGGGCTTGCATTTGGTAAAAATTTTTTATTTTTTGCAAATTTTTCCCCGTGGTTGATAGAGAATTGTGGGGAAAAATTCAGTTAAAATTTCCCGTCTAGGGCATAGATTGATCCTTTTTATTTTGATTTTCACCGGCCCCAAACCCCGACAGTGGGGAAAAGTTGTTGCGAAAAAGGAAAAGGGCTTCAAAAAAAAAATTTTCCGGATATTTGGTTAAAATTTTAAAAACTGGTTTATTGAGTAAAAAAAATTTTTGCGACCCAAAATGTTTGCCAAACGTGATTTTATTGTGATTCCCTTTTAAAAGTTTATCAATGATCCGCCAAAGACCCCGGTTTTGGGGTTTAACCCTGCTAAAATAAAGGTTTCACTCATTTTTGGCTCAACAAAAGATGCTGTCTTTTGATGTTTCTTTCTCAAATGTTTGGACCATACTTTTTGTTTTGTGGGTTTAAAGGGGCCCCATTGGGTTTGGGGGTTTTCCCCATTCTAAGACATAGTGATATTTTTGTTTTTTAACGATTTTTGTACAGACATGATTTTTTGTATCTTTTCATTTGAAGAGAACTTCGTCAGCGAACGGGATCCCAGTGAAAACTTGTGAGATATGTGCACCGGTTGGTAAATTTTTAAAAAAAATTTTTACAGAGAGAGGGGTTTCCAAGGACAGACCCTTTGTGGAACCCCACAGTTTCACTATTCCTTCAGGGGAAATTAAGTCCCGTTTAAGTAAAACCGCGGGGCCCTGCTTTTAAAGGGTATGACTGAAAGAAGGTGATTTCTCCCGGATTTTGAAAAATATGAAGTCTTTTTTAAAAAAAATTATGTTTTTTGGTCTAAAGATCAAACGTTTCTTAAAACCCCGAGGAAAAACAGTTCCGGTGAGTTTTTTTTTCGTTGATGGCTGTTCCCCTGTTCACAGAGGGGTGTTAAGGCCGTGGGGCATGGTGATTTCGACGAAAGCCTGACTGAAAGGGGTTTGGAACGGGTTTGTGATTTCCCATTGTTTATTTAGGTTTTTGTGAACATGCATCTTAGAGGTTTCGATAAAAAGGAAATAAAAGGGATTTTGGTCAAAAAAATTTTTTTTAAATCTTTTGGGTCTCTTGATTTGGGTTTTGGGAATCCTTTTGCTCCCTTTTGGGCCCACATGGGGAAGACTTCTGATAAATAAACAAATTAAAAAACATTTTAAGGGTATAAAAACAATGAAAGGTTTGAGAAACCCCCTTGATTAAGAAGCTTTTAAGTTTTTGGGAAACCCTTTTGTTTTTTTTTTTTGTTTTGTTTTTAAAGGGAAACCCTTTCTTTAAATTTGCAAGAAGGGGATGTTAAATAAATTCTCTAGTTTTAATCGTTTTTGACAAAACGTTTTGAAGAACGCGGGGATTTTCCTTTTAAATTTAAAAAAATTGTGCTGGCAGCCGTTTTTTTATGATTCAGTTTTTAAAGAAAATGTTTGGGTTGAAATTTGGTGCAAAACCAAATTTTTGCAGCATTTTGTTTTTCTTTTCGACTTGTCTTTTATTTCATTACGGGCACCCCCTAATGTTGCTGTTTTCCCTTTTTTGCTTTTAAACCCGTTTCCTAAGTGCTCAAAATTTTAAATTTTCTAACTAATTGTTATCTGTTTCTCTGTTTTCTTTTTTCATCTCCCCTTTTTTTTGGGGTTTTTAAAGTGCTTCCCTTGTCCCATTTCTATAATAATGTTTTTTTGTAGCCAGCGGGGAAGCACTCTGTGTTTTCCCCCTTTTTTTTTCCTTAGTGGGGAAATGTTTTTTAACGTTTTGAGAGAAAAGATTTTTTTAAAACAGTTATTATACGCTTCATTTGGATTGTGTAAAATTTAGTAAAATGTAGAAAAGGAGCTAAGCTTAAGTCGAGGAAAAATTCTTCCTTTCTGAAATTTTTTAAGCAGCGATTTGAATGGTTGTGTGGCCCCTTTTTCTTTTTGTTTGGAATTTGGGCCAATGCACAAAATGAGACGGGTCGCTTTTTTTTTGTTGCCCACTGTTATGTTGGATACCATGGCTTTGTTTTTTCGTGTAGATTTGTTTCCGCAATGTAGAAGTTTTCTTTGCGATTTAGTTGGATTATGAAATGCTGATGAAGCCCAAAAAGTTTTGGGGGTTTGCATCCGGGAAGGGCGCCGTTTTTTTTCAGATTCAATGTTAAAAAAACCCCCCAAAAAATTTTTCATTTTTGGGTAGCTCTTATATACATCATCCATTTATGTGTACAAAGTTGTATTTCCCAAAAGGGAAAATGGCCCGCGGGGGTTCCCGTACACATAGCCAAATAGAAGGGGGCTGAGTGGAAAGGGGGGAACCCCCCGCCAATGCTTTTAAAATTTTTTGGTCAAGGGCCCCCCCCCCCTTTTTTTCAGGGCGTTTCTTTGTTTTAAAATTGTTTGAAAAAAAAACTCGTGGGAGAGCGTGGGGGCGGGGAGTCCTCAGAAGAGGGAAACCCCCTTCAAGCAAGGGTTTCGGGCCCCCTTTTTTCCTGGGCACTTAGGGTGGGGGGTTTGGGACACCCCCCGGTTCATGAACGGATGTCCCCGCTTCCCCCTTTTTTTTTTGGTTTCCCCATCCCTTTGGGGCGGGGCCATGGCTGGGATTTGAACCCATGCCCTTGGGTTGTCTTTTCCCCTTTAAAAAAATCCCCGCCCCTTTAACCCCTGAAGCCAAGGGCATGATATTTGTAGGGGGTTAAAACCTTTTTAAGTTTTTCTTTTGTTCCCCTTGACCAGGGCCCCCGCTTGAACACCTCTCTGCCGCTTCTGAAAAACTTTCGGGGGTCTGGTTTTTTCCTTCCGGGAACTGAGAGCTGTTTATGAGGCCCGTATGCAGAGTTCCTACAAATCCCCTAGCTTTTCCTTTTCTGCAGTGAGGGCTTTGGCCTGAGCCTTCTCTCCTAGGTGGGTTTTCCAGATCAGAATTTCTTTTCCGTCTTGTAGGGTTTTGGTGCTCCATTTTTTTTTCATATTCCAAGTCCGTTTCACCAGAGTGATGTGCATCGCGTCGGACAAAGTTATAGTTAGTTATGGGAAAAAAAGCTGTTTCAATTTGGAAAAGGGGGGGTCAAGGCGGTTTTTACAAGACCCGCAGTGAAAAGAAGGGGGGTTTGTTTAGAAGAAAACGACATCATGAATCTTATTTTGGGAATGATAAACATTTTTGGTGACCATGCGTTTAATTTCCGTTTCAGTTTAATTTCATTTTCAAAAAGGGCCTTTTTAAAAATTTTAGATAAAGTCCTGAGCAATAAAAAAAAAAATAGATATTTCTGTTACCAAAAACAAATAAAAAAATTTTAAATCAGAATCTTTAAAAATCCAAGAACACACAAAATTTCCCAAAAAAAAGGGCAATGAAAAATTTCAGTCCCAAAGGGCAAATTTAAGTATGTGTATGAAAACAGTTTTCCGGAAAAATATGACCAATCTAATTTCATTCAGTCCTTAGATATTTCGCAATTGGGATAATTGCTAACATGATCTATGACTATTTTTACGAATTTGTGAAGAAATGCTAAAAATCGATTTATGATGACGTCATAACCTTATGAAACGTGACCTCGCGACATTTTGATCGTTGTACTTTTTTGATATGTTAAAAGTTCACTATTTCCTACCCATTCCACATGAAATCATTACTATTGCAATTAGTTCCTTTCTTCACTCTTTTTTTACATTGGCTTACCGCACTAGTGGGAAAAGGTTTCATTTGAACAACTGGATTTCTGGTGGACAATTTCAGGAGCATTGTCCAAGTGATTGTTTAAGCTACGTTGAACTGTCTCTGGGGGTAAATTTGTAGGATAGGAATCAGGACGATTTCCTACTGACTGGGGGTACATGGGCTGCACACTCCGACGGAACTCAGTAGGGACAGGCTGCTTGACTTGGTTTTCTTTTAATTTTGAAGACTGTGATCTGTTACGGTTTGTTGCAATGGGCTGTTCCTGACATAGCTCTGGGTTTGCCCCATTACCCGTATTTCGTGGAGGCCGGTTCACACGGAGTGCCAGAAACTGAATGATTTGCCGTAACCAGAGCGACAAGCCACTGGCAGACAGGTGAATACCATCGATGTGAAATAGCTTTGAACGATCCTAAGATTTTGATCAACGAAATTTGTTTCAAACAAAAAACAGGCACTTGTTTCTGCACATAGGACATGCAGTTCCCTATTCATCAATTAATGAATTTCAAAGGAATAGGTTTTCTAGGAAGTAGGGCAGAGACAGCAATTTTGGCAGCAGGAAAAACTCTTTTCACCTGTCCCAGAGAGAGAGAGAGAGAGAGAGAGAGAGAGAGAGAGAGGAGAGAGAGAGAGAGAGAGAGAGAGAGAGAGAGAGAGAGGAGAGAGAGAGAGAGAGAGGAGAGAGAGAGAGAGAGAGGATTATGAATCTGTATTAGCAGTCCCACTTTGAGAACTTTTTGAGCTTAATACGGAACAATTCTGTTCTTGGTTTGACGAACTGCTGTTGGTATGGATAACTCGATCACAGACATTGGTTAGTTTAAGTTCATTTACTGAACAGAGACAGGCACAGT
>JAFLJL010017133.1:0-30734 GCA_018398815.1 Conus ventricosus | reverse complement strand
GGCATCTGGTCTTCCCAATGCAGTTACTGCTGTGCGTTGGTCGCTTGTCGGCATCTGGTCGTTCCACATTGGCAGTTTATTGCATTGTGCGTGCGATCTCTGGATCTGTTCTTTCTTCATTAAATCTGCCATGGATGTAAAAATTTGAATATTTGCCTGTTTATCAAAATATTGTAGATATGGAACTTTTTGAAGACTGAGTTCTTTATTATAATGTTGTGGCTTTGGATCCATAAATATCTGACTTTTGGGCAGCATATCGTGATGTAGATATGGAACTATCATTCGAGAGAACTGTGGACATCTGACTTACTCATTAAATCGTTGTGGATATAAAACTCTCCAAATTTGACTTCTTTATTTGCATATTGTGGATACAGGACAATAGATGTTTAATTCGTTCTTTAACATGTTGTGGATATGGAACGATTAATGTCTGATGTTCGCATCAATATGTTGTGGATATTGAACTTAGGTATTTCAAGTAACATGTTATTGTGTAATATTGGACAATGACGTTGATTTCATTGTTTCTTCATAAACATTTTGTGGATATAAAGCCATTAATATTTGAAGTTGTTGACCATAAGCTAGTATGGAATTATAGATTTTCGACTTTATCATGAGCATAATCTTGGATCTGAAACTGTTGGTCGTTTACTCTTTTAATGGCCGGTATATGGAAGATCAGCTGGTGAAGTTTGGAGGGAGTTGTCAATAGACTGCATAATTATTCACTGCAGTGTAAGTGTGGGCCGTTTCCGTTTTCTTTTCTTTTTTTTTTTTTTTTTTTTTTGGCTGTCCCAACTTCTGCGCCACCCCAGAGGCAGTGCACCCACGCCGCTCATTCCGACACCCCGTCCACAGCCACAGCCCGGTCGGTCCCGCCGCAGCCCCGGCACCAGCAATCCACAGGGAGCAGCCAATGTCAAGTCGTCAAGAGGCAACCCACCGGAGGAGACACTGCACTGCCGCCGAGTCACTTCGGTGGTGTTCAGCGGCGCCTGTTCTGATCCAACATACGCAGGACACCACCTACTAAGCCCCCTACTGACGACAATAATTGCTTAGTCGCGGAGCCGGCGTGAATGAGCTCTCCCTCCGGAGGGCGCCACCACGTCCGTCCAACGACAGCCCCCATGGACCCGCCGATACCAGTGACCCCGACGGAACCAAACCAAGGCCACAGACGTGGAGAGGACATCGAAATTGAGGTCACCATGAGAGCAGGGCATGAAGGGCCACATAATTTGATACTTTTTTTTTAAAATGCTGATCAGTGAGAATGAGGATGATTAAGATGATGCTACGGATTTCCATTTCGGTCTGAGACTACATGACAGGGCTGTACTCTACGCTTCCTTTCATAATATATCCCGGCGTCAACCAGGCCCGAGAGATACAGGCACCTGCAGTGTTGTTCAAGAAATTTGAGCAACACTCTCAGAAACGCATCCATTAAGTGGATGAAACTCGACTGTGTGGTCCCAGTCTTCCCAACTGAGTCCGCAGCAACTCAACTCTGGGTAGGAGCCGGTCGGGGCAGAAAAACCCACATGACTTCTGATGGGATTCGAACCCACGACCTCCCAGCCGGGAGTCCGCGACGCTAACCACTTCGCCACGGCGGCTGGTCCGTTTCCGTTTTCACTGGCACGGAGCATAGCGACATGGATGGCAAAAACTGTAAAGGCGTATTGAGACGATGGCACTGCTGTACTTCCAGATTTAAGTGGTCAGATCTTTTTTTGTGTGTGTTCTGAGTGACTTGTGAGTTGACGTCAACGTGGTGACAGCCCTGATGTGGCCCCTGGCGGTGGGCTGGGCTATAAACCAGCATTGCTTTACCTAAGTGGGCCGATCGTCAAATGATGGTCATGATGTTGGTTTATGAGAGTTCCAGGGTAAAGTGGGCAGTGAGTGATGCTACTGCCCCATTCCCTCGTTATGCGCTCTGCAGGAGCTGAGGAGCTATAAAAGCTCAGCGCTGGACTTTGTCCATTCAGAACCTGCTGGTCTGCCCATGGGTGGCCCATCCTCCATTGTCTCAGGCTTTATGGTTTGGTTCAGCGAGTGATAGTCAGATACATGCCCACCCTCTGTTGTACGGTGCGTAATGGTGCTGGGGAGGGATTCATGGGTCTAGTGCATGCCCAGACTCCACTGAACCTTGTAGAATGGTACCGGCACAGAGTTATGGAGAGTACGTGTTCTTCCTCCACTATACCTAGTAGACTGGTCTTGCACATGGAGTCATGGTGAGGTACATGTCCACCCTCCTTTCTACCCTAGTCTTAAACAGGAGCCGTGGTAAATACATGTACACACTTCACTGTACTCTCTCTGTGGAATGGTCTCTGAAGGGAAGAGAACAAGTTTTTTTAAAACCAATCCTGACTCACTTGCTCAACCACCGTTTTTTTGGGGCGAAAGGGGCCTTAAACCCGCCTTTTCCTGTGGCGGAAGAGAGAGAAGAGAAATAAACCGGCAGACAGACAGAGAAGAGAGAGACAAGAGAAGACAGCCCAGACAAAACAGAGAGGGGGGCACACACACACACAAAACACAACGCAAGCGCAAAATTACTGTTCTCTGACAAAAGATTTCAATAACCAAAAAATACGATTATCTACAAACAAACATACTGTGTGGGGTTTATCCTTTCAATACAAATTTTACAAACTTTTTCAGATTTCAGTTTTTGTTTAATCCTGTGTTTTCCCGGGTCATTTTCAATAACATCATTTTCGCGCAAACATTCTTCAAATGAGTCTCTGCTTTCATGTGAAATAAAAACTACAGTCTTTAACTGTTCTCTAAAGTCTTTTAAAAACTGAGTTATATTTCGGCATAAAATCCACACACTTATCCCACATGTCTTCCGCTAAAAGCTAGTTTCGACAAAGTGTTTTCTCTTTTTAACAAATTCTCTTTCTGCCGAACAGTCACTATAATAAATAGTGCTGCGTTCCTTCAAACAGTCTATAAAACTGTTCTAAACACTCACTCAGTTTATTGCTAGATTAACTAAATAATGTCTTTTATCTGTCCATATAAACCTTCTATCATAATCCCTTGTTCCATTTAAGTGTTGGACAGAAAATCACAATATGATTAAAAATTATACGAAAAACTTTGTAATAGGTTGAGGACAAATATTGTTTTCCACAACCAGTCTGTCCACAAATCAATGAACAATGAGGGGTTTTTGTCATAAAGTTTTAACTGCTCCATAGTTTTTATACTAAAATTTTAATCTAATCCATTTATTGTTTTTATCATGCTCTCTGCAAAACTTTTCAGTATAATAAAACCCTTTAAAAAGGTCTAAATGCGTAAGATTAATCCAATTCAGTTCTGTAAGATTGTTTCTATTTAGACTAATATTGATTTTGTTGCTTGTTGTTATGACCTTAAATTTATCCTCGTCTTGTAAAAATGACGAGGGTAACTTAAGTTTTCAACGTCTAAGTTTTGCCAGCTAATTAGAATTCCTTTTAGAAGGACTCACTAACGCCCACAACCCCCCATCCCTCCCCTTATCTTTTAAGACAGAAATTTAAAATATCATTGTGAACGCATCTCCTAATTTCATTGCGGAATGAACGTAATTTTGTAGAAGCATCCTTTAAAACCGTTTCTTTTCTGTGGAGGATTACTGTTTATTCCCATACGGTTTTTATTTCAATCTCTTTCCGACTATGCGTCTGGCATAAGACTACATGTAAAGGGCCAGAGTTAAATTTGCTTTTCTGAAATTTTTTTTGATGGCAAAAAATATGTAAATGGGCTTATGAATTCAAATTTTATGTCCCATTCAAAAAGGGTTTTAAGTGCCATTTGAGTCAGGCTTTCGAACTATTTTATATTCATACTGGCCAACATTATTTGCCTCTAATTGCGCAGGTTTCAAGTTAGAAACTTTTTGCTGTCGCAACCTCTTTGCGTTTATAATCACCATCTTTAGTGAAACTCAAACCCATACAAAGTGCCTATCTCACCGTTCTGTTCAAAGTCCGCAACGTCTGCAAGGTCTTTTAATTCTAAAGTTATACACCTCACAGGCGCAATGTAACTCCTGGTTTTTCCCGGCCCACGCGACATTTTTAGTACAGCTTATTATTTTATTTCCAAAACAATGTGCAGGTTATCACAATTCACGAGTTTCCCTGTTTTTGTCTGCAATTTTTAAAATTAAATGATCCAACCCTCCCACAAACTAATTTTTTAAACTGAAAAATTAGGGAATTGTATAATTTCATAATCGCAATATGCAGCTTTCCCTGACGGAAGAGCTCTAAAACAGTTGAGGGCCTTCCATCATAAATTTTCATCATGCTCAGCTCATCCAAATGAACATAGAGTAAGAATGTAATGCAAGATTGAGCGGATTTTCCCCCTCATAAGTATTTTGTCTGGCCCAGAAAATAAAACTATGAGTGGGAAAATTTGCTAGTTGTAAAGCCTAACATTTTAGCTACTCTCTATCAAAAAAGTAAGATGTCCTTCGTCTTCAAGCTTAAATGTTAACATTGTTTTTTAGATTGCTTTGTTAAGTTTTGAGAGTAATGTCAAAGTTACTCATTGCTTCTTTTAGTGAGCAAAACCCGTAATAACCATCAGGTATTGTTAACTGCTCATTTTGGTCCCTGCTCTGTTAACTTTAGAACCTTATTATTCTTCTGGCTTGCTTATATTAAACCATACGACTTTGTAGAATATTTCATGGAGCGCAACCCATTTTGGCCCCGCTTTTCGTTACAATAGAAATTTTCAAAAACGAAGGACGGTCTTGGTTGTTATTGTTACAAACATTTTTTAAAAACAAATTAAAAATGAGTGCATTCAAATATACTGGCGCAAAATTTTCTGTTGGGCCGCACTACAATCTTAAAAATATAGCAACTGATACTCTTGACATTGCTGTGACCCAAACTGCCTCTTTTCATAAAAAGGTGAGTACTCCATTGAAGAGCAAATCTTAACCCCCCTATTGAAAAAGAGAAACATCCAGAAAGCGTGGTTTAGTCCATCCGATGCAGTTTTATCAGAACCATTAAACTTTGCGTGTCTTGTGCATCAACTGGGGTGGAGTGGCGTATGCCGATCATTTAAATCACCATGACTTTGGTGAGGTCAGTGTACAGATTTCATTTCTATAACACCTTCAGGCGTAATTTACTGAACTGCAAGCACCATTACCGAATGAAAAAATCGTTTAATCCATTCAGCAACAGAATAGACATGAAGGCTTTTAAAAGGGATTTGTAACGAATTAAAATATTAACATCAAGACAAACTTTAGACAAAAGTTGGATTTTAAAATCATGGCAAGGCGTCATTTATTTCAGGGCACGCACAGAAAGTATAACTTTGACCGGCGTTCTCCTTTCAAAATTGTTCAGACCCTGGTCCATAGAGCAAGAGCATAAAACAGCATGGACAACATTTATCTTAGACGCTTCTAAGGGCCTAACAGGGCGGGAATAGAACGAATAAACGACTCTATTCGTACTTACTTTTGGGTGTTTGCTAGGCCGCAGGCACGGGCAAGATCAACATAACTGATCCTTCTACGGCTTTGACGCACAAAACAATACTTAGCAAATTTAGAGGACGCCATTAATTCTACAGTTGATTTACCTTAAAGTATTCAAAGGTACCAACATTTTTTACAATACGCAGATCGAAAGTAGACTTTGCTTTTGGGCACTGGTTTATACATGTTGCCTTCTGACCTTAGACTCCAGGTAGGAATAATAAAAAACTAAATAATGAAATTTTTATAGCAGGAAAAGGAACAAAAGGGTTGGGAAAAACGACATAAATTCTGAGCCATAATATTACAAGCAGTAAACAAACACCCAATATTAAGTCATCTAATTCCCGAAGTCCAAACCCCAAAAGTCATTAAAGACCAGCAAAGCTCGCGCTCTGTTCGCGATGACCATGAATATGAAAAGACAGCGTTTGTTCTTGGATTAACTGGCATAGGATTACTTGGTCTTTATCTTACAAAATAGTAACCCAACTATTACAAGAACTAATGTCCATAAGTGCTCGGCCATAAAGCCAACAACTTGCTTGCAGTAACAAAAGCCAGCTGACAATACTCCCAATATCCATAAAGAGTCTATAGCTTTACCTGCTAATTTTTTTAATAAACTCGCAAGATAATCAAGCTGTTTTTTTACCCATTTTTAAATCAGGTGAGGGAATGGTGGTGGTGCACTGGCTTTGACCACCGCCGCCTGTAATAGCCATCACCAGTGTACTTATTGCAAAACCTAAGGCCGTTATAACGCTTGCTAATGTACTCCTTGCTCTCTAAACAGTGTTCGTATTCGTTCTGCTAGCGTTGTGCCCTTCATATAAAATTCTTTGGATAGTTTCTCTTATTCTATTCACTTGAGTTCGTAATTGGTCTCGGTTAGTATTAGCACTTCTAGTCTTGCTGATCTCTCTTGTTCAAGATCTTTTAGTCTTTGGGTATTCTTTTTTTAATATCAGGCCCTACGATGGGGTCGTCAGCCTCAACGAGTTTTTCTTTTTCTCTTTTTTATATGCCCATCTAGTTCACCTAGTTTTGCTAAATTTTTTGTTTAATTCGCCTCTAATGGTTCTTAAAGCATGATCAAGGGCCGTTAGTTCTCGCAGGGGTAGCGGTGAGTCGTGTATATCTTTAACGCTTTTTCTTCTGAAAAACGGGATTCTGCTTCTATTACATTTATTACTTCACCTGCTGATTGATTTAATTCTTTAAGTTCCATGTTTTGCTTTTGGGTTTATCTGTTGGGAGTTCTTGCAGTGTGTTTTGAAGTTTAGCAACTGCTTCTACCCTTAATTTGGCCTAAAAAGGGCCAAGGCGATTTTGATTTTTCACCCCTGAGTCTATTCTAATTGAACCCACGGTTTAAAAACTTTGAGGGGTCTTTTTAGTTGTAAGCTGAACAAGTTGTCCTTGATCGTTTTTCACAAACAAATAAACATCTTTTAATTCAAAATCATTTGGGTCTAATAAATTCGGAGGTTCTTGACCAAAATTTTTGGGTACAATGATTTAACCTTATTTTCTGTTAATTCATCCACATTGAAGCGTTAAAGCGATCTGTGTTAAAGGATCATTTCACTCATGCCCGTCTCCACGATCAAAAACATCATAATCTTCTTCGCCTTCAATTCCTGCCATGTTTTTAAATAATTAACTTTTTTTTTTGTTTATAAAAAATGCCACAAGCATATGGCTCGATTCTTGACCCGTATAGAAAGCGAAAGAACCCCTTGGCTTTGAAGGAAATAAACGGAAATATTTTTGTTCCAAAATAATCCATCTACTATTGTTTCAGATCAAATTCTTACTGTCAAATTTCCAGACTTGGGAGCGGATGAATTGATTGTGCCAGGCTCTGCGCGTCTTATTTTCAAAATAGAGCTCGATTAAACAACAGACCCAAACAGGACAGTTGTCCAGAATCTGGAGGGAAAATCGTTAAGAAAATTTCTATAAAACTTGAGGGGCAAGAAATATTTCTTTACACAATGCAGACATATTTTTAACCTATTCTGATCTAGGCTAACCGGGGAATGAAAGGGCTGATCTTGCGTTTAAAGGGAATTGAAAATGATGATGGACTAAAACACAGAATAGACGCCGCAAAAGCTAAAGACAACAAAAGCAGTAGCCGTAAAGTTTGCGTATGGAAATCGCTTTCCATTCCCTTAGATTTTGAGTTGTTAAAAGCGCATGCGCCAAAACTTTCAAGGAGCATTAAAAGACAATTGGTCATATGAACTAACTTTTATGATACAACGCGTTTATCAATCATCAGACACCGAAGCAAAGTCCCAGCATTTCTGACATCTTGTTAGAGTTTGACGTTGTTAGCAACTCTTTTTTAAAGAAAGGGTTTGATTGGGCACCAATATGAGCCCAGAATTAGTAATATATTACGAAAGAGTGATTCATCATAAAACCCTATCCTAGAACAGGCAGACATTTAAGGAAATTTTAGTTTTAAGTTTTGCAGCAAGATCGCTTAAAGGTATTTTATTGCTGTGCGAAGATGAAGAACGTTTCAAAAGAGCAAGTGAAAAGTTTTTTAATCCAAAAAAACGAAAGTACAATGTTCGATTGAGGGTATCCCTAACCAAATCTACGCTAGCGGGCTTAAACCTTACTCAGCATTTTGATGAAATAAAAAACTGTTTGGGGGCGGGAGGTGTAGAAATCCAAATTGACCTTGCTTCTAAAGATTTACATCTTCACAATGTTAGGCTGATGATTAATTAAACAACGAAATACGTTTTATGATTGACCAAAAGTCAACAAGGATAATCAGTTTGCCATGGACGGGAGAACGGTGAGAACGTATAAACATCAAATTGATAAAGAAGAAGAACCCGATAACCGCTTAATGTACATTTGTTTTTATTATATGATGCGCAGCTGAATATTAAAAGATAACAAGATTAAAAGATGTACTATCCCTAATTATTTTTCATTTAAATAAAAAGCATGCTGTTCAGTTTATCCAAATGTGCCTACACCCGGCCGTCAAAAGAAGGGATAGCAAGGCAATTCTGCTGTTATAAAACCCCTGAAGTAAAAACTCAGAAACCAACATTACACAAATGCAGCAAGTACTAAGCAAGACCTTCAAAAACAGCAAAACCAAACGAAGATTCTGCTGCTTTAATGCTGTTAAAATAATGTAAAACTAGCATCACTATAAGCGCTCACTATCAGCAGGAACGAGTGTTGTCTCTTAGCAACGGCATAGGCGCACCCGCGGCTTTACCTCTAGGAGGTTTGTCTTTAGCTCCGTCGTGTTCATTAGCTGTAGTGCTGCTACAAAAAAATAAAAACAAACCCCAAGCAACAGCTAAGTTCAACTAATAACAGCTAAACTAGTTCGTTTAAACTGCCAAAAATAAAGCGCTAGCTGACTCAAACATCACGGATGAAGAATTTAATCGTTTACAGCCGATTTGATGACTACAAAAGACAAAGTTTGATCTTCAAAGAAAGGCGAGGGCAAGTTTTTCTCACAGCCAGACCCGAGCAGATAAAAAAGGAATCTAAAAAAAGTAAACAGAATTAAACTCGTTCTAAACAGCCACATTAACAACACCAAAAGGTTATAACTTAGTTTAGATCCAAGCACAAAAAGACCGTGATATTGATTCTATTAAATTTTTTTTTAATTAAATAAATTTTTTTGAGTTAAAAAAGAAACCCCAACATGGCTAAGATATAGAAGGGCAAGACGAATTTTTTGAAGGAATGCTTGAGAGAGAGCGTTTATCAAGAGCACTGAATGATATTGATCTAGAAGTCATTGATCCAGCAAACGTGCGGCAAGCGTTGTACATGCAATTTCTCAAGTTCCAAGTAAACTACTAAAACCCGCCAGTTAAAGTAATGTTAGCTGTTTTAATCGACTATGTAACAATAAATGAAGAAAATCTAGAAGTCGGGGTCTCGACTAAACAACAGACTATTCTTTCTCGTAATGACTTAACACCCGGTTGGGCAGACGAACTGCTTACACATTTTTGACGCTCCCGGCTGAAGAAGCCAAAATGAGAGGCCTGTTTGTCAGGGGGCGAAGTTTTAGAGTTTAAATTAAAACGGCTAAGTATGCACCGATTGTTGGCAAGTCTTACATTCCACTCCCTCGAGAGTTGGTAGCGAAAAGAGCAGTTTTAAACTAAAGAATTCAACAACAAATGCTTATGTGGTGTGTTCTCGCAAGCTGCATTAAATCCGCAAAAACGCAAGAGAGTATCTAACTATCAGCCTTACATCAAAGATCTTAACTTCAATGGAATATCCTACCTGTTATGTAGACCAAATTGATCAGTTTGAAAAACAAAACAAACCAATAACTGTCAATATCTAAAACATGGGGTGAGGAAACAAATCTACAGCCGATTAAAGTGTCCAAAACAGTCCAACGATTGGCGAGCCAGACAAAAATCATGTGGACTTACTACTAATGTTTTTCACCAGCGGGCTGCCACATTACACATTGATACGAACAATGATAAACTAATGCAGCATACTTCAAAAGATGGCACAAACAAGAAATTTTGCAGAAAATGTTTAACAAGAATGCCATCTGTTCAAGCCGCAAGCGAACATAAGAAAAATTGTATCGGCCCATTGACTGTAATACAGAACTAATTACGCCCCCTCCTGGATCTAAAGTTAGTTTTTAAGAACTGGAAAAAACTGCAACATTCCCATACGTAGTTTACCAGACTTCGAATCACTCATTGTTCCTTATGAAGGGCCAGCGCCACAAAAACTTCGAAAAACAGTCTTAATGAGTAATCATCAGATTTGTTCATTTGCCTTCATTATTGTTAGGTCAATGGCGTTCATTCAGACCGAATTAAATAGAGGCCCAAATGCGGCAAAAAGATTTTACAGCGCATGCAGCAAGTGCGTAATGACTGTTTTTAATAATCTAAACTTAATCTGAAATCATAATGACGCCTGAAGACCAACAACAGTATGACTCAGCCACGCATTGTTGGATTTGCGGTTTAGACTAACGCCCAAGAGTGTAAACCCCACAGTAAGAGACCAAGATCACATTAGTGGGGAAATTTAGAGTGCAGCGCACAGTAAAATGCAATCTTCAACTAAAGTTTGATCCAAAACATGGAAGCTGCCTGTATTCTTTCACAACTTGCGGGTTATGACTCTCATCTATATTGCAACAGTAACCAGCGCCTTCAGGGGAGCATGCATTGCACAGTCATCGGAAAAGTACATGTGTTTCCCCTTTAAATAACATGTCTTTTTATGACTCTATGCAGCACATGATGGGCTCATTAACTCACTGCTATGTCCCCTTTAAAATCCTCCCAATAACGGAAAAATATTTGACTCAACTCTTTTTAGAAAGGGTGTTTACCCTTTTGAATACATGAACAGTTGGGAAAGGTTTGACGAAGATACACTTCCGCCCAAAGGGGCGTTCTTTTCTAGTCCTTTGAGGAAAGGACATCACGACTCCGATTACCAGCATGCTCAAGATGCGTGGCAGAAGTTAGATTGTAAAAACGATGGGAGACTATCATGACTCCTACTTGATGGCTGATGTAAAGTTTTTTTGGGGGACGTCTTTGAAAATTAAAAGAAAGACCGCATGAAACATTACAGCCTGGATCCCGCGCATTATATTTCTCGCCCCGGGATGAGTTTTGGGGTGCTTCTTAAAGTTTACCGGAGTACAATTGATTTAATTGTCAGATTTACCAATGATTCAAATGATTGAAAACGGATTGCGTGGGGAATTAGTATGCGTCGCACCATTACTGTAAAGCAAACAACAAATACCTAGAAGATTATGATCCAAGTAAAAGGTCTAACTATCTTATGTATTTAAAATGCAAACAATCTGTATGGATGGCAATGGGGCAATCACTTCCATTACGTAACTTTAAAAAAGTACACAGGTACGAATAATAAATTTAAAAGGCATTAAAGTGGTTTGGGGAGTTTAACGCCCAATCAACACGTGGTTTCATTCTAGAAGTTTGACTTAGAAAAATCCTCATGAACTCCATGACCTGCATAATGACTATCCCATTAGCAGCAGAAAGTCTAAAGATGGATCCAAGAGAGCCGCCAAAAATTTGCCTAATCTTCGCGCAAAAAAAATTATGTCTGTCAATTACAGACTTCTACAATTATTTTTTAAGACAAGGTTTAAGTTGACAGCAGTTCATCGTATAAATTGCTTTTGATCAAAAACATTCATGAAACCATACATCATGAGAACACTGATCTTAGAACTAAAAACCACAGATGCTTCAGAAAAAGACTTTTTCAAGCTGATGAACAACAGCTGTTTCGGAAAGACTATGGAGAATCCCCACAGCGTAAAGATGTCAGATTGGTCACCAGAGAGAATGAAGCAATTAAGCTAACTTCAAAACCAAATTAAACAGGACTTCAGAAGATTTCATATCATTTTTTGGCATAATGATGAAAAAAAAGAAAGTCAAATTGGACAAACCTGTATTTATTGGGGTTTACTGTTTTAGAATTATCAAAGCTTTTGATGTTAGAGTTTCTTTATGACTACTTTAAGCCCTCGTATCCTAGTCCAGAGTAACTTTACACAGATACAGATAGTTTTGTTATAGATATCCCTACTGAAGACATCTATAAAAGACATGGAAACCGAAGTGGCTAAAGGCATGCGGATGGTTTTGACACGTCCGATTATCCTAAAGATTCGCCTTTTCATTCAATTAAATAATAAAAGGTTTTAGGAAAGATGAAGGATGAATTATCTGGAAAGGGATCAAGGAGTATGTGGGGTTAAGGTCAAAAATGTACAGTATTTCGAGCCAGGGGAAAATCATTAAGAAAGCAAAAAGGAATATCTCGCAGCGTTGTGCAGTCAAACATATCGCATGACAACTACAAAGAAGCATTTTTCGGCAATAAGACTTTCCATCATGACAACGTAAAACTGCGATCTAATCTACATGAGATCAACACAACATTGTAAAAAAAGAATCGTTTAGATAGAACAAACACAAAACGGGTGTTTTGTTAATCCAGAGTTTTCATATGCAATTTTGGGCACTGGAGAACCGAAATTAATTAAAGCGGAACTGTGTCTGGCGAATTATCTGCAGTTTTTTCTTTCACAAAAGATCTTTGAGGAGGGTGGTTGTTTTGTTGTGCCAGTTTCTCGTAAATAATACACGGGGGGATTCATTTTTACAATTCTTTTTATTTCGTATGGATCAACACTCCAAACTGGGGTCTGTGCCCTGATGCGAGTGTCCCCTTCTGCTTCCCCCGGTAAATAAAGGTACCTTACTTCAATCCAAATGGTAATAGTTTGCTGGTTGTACTGGAGTCTCCTTCAGCAACATTTATTGTTTTTCTTTTGATTGCTTGTACTGGTTTTAGCCCCCTTTTAAATTCTTCATTATTCATTGCTCGCAAAACTGAGGGATCTTCTAACCCATTCTGTGTTGCGAGAAAGTCAATCACTCTCTGTGATACTGGTAGGGGAAAAGTCTTTCGGCTAACTGTTTGTTAAAGTTTCAACTAAAAACCTTGATCTGTGAACTCCCCGGGAAAGCCTCTTCAATAGTAACTCTGTGTTTTAAACAATAATTGATTCACTTTGGGCCCTTTTAAAATTTTTTTCCATCATCAACTTGAAAACATGCGAGGAAAGTTAGGGCCCTCGCTGGTATATCACTGTAGGCAACAGCAAAAGCAGAAGCACTCTTTTGTGTTAATGGCTTCCGCATCTTTGTATCTTGAAGCCATGTCAATGACTGTGAGGCGTACTTAAATCTTTTCGTCTAATCCTATCAAGGGTAAATATAGAAGACCATTTGATGGGTGTCGTTTGGAGTTGGTTCACAAAGTGCGGTCCTCGTATTCGTCTAGGCGCTGGTAAATAAAATTTTCCAGATTGCTTGTTTAGATAACCAAATTTCCCTTTTCTGTTTTTGTTCACTAACTCCTGCCGCTTGCTTAGCTTTTGTATTGCCGTGATGCCCTTCCAATATCCTTTGGGCGAATAATAGATTTTGTTCATTTTTTACTCAGCCAATATTAAGTGCAACAAAATACACGACGGTCATACCAACGACAATAAACCCGATTTCTTGCATCTTTTTTTTTTCTGATGTTGATAAAAGTCACTGAATTTTGGGGGGGGCAATGTCTGGACTGGTTTGCCTGTTACTAGATAATATTTTTTTTTCCTTGATTTAACCATTTTTAAATGTGTAAGCTGCATGCCCCTGCTTTTCAGTGGGGTCCATTAATAAAATCTAACTGCTCAAGTCTCTTTCCTTTCATAGCGTCTTTTGCAGCTGCTATTTCTCCATACTTTGTTATGCCTTTTTCTCTCGCTGTCATTCCCCAGTTTACTAAATGCAAAATTACTGCCACTAAAAGCAAGCGCATTCACCACAGCGCCGCCTATCATTATTGCGAGTGAAGCCATTTTTTATAAATGTATTTTTTTTTTCTTACATATTTATATTCCCCTGGAATTATTCCTTGCTTAACTAGAAAATCTTTTGTAGCAAAAAGAAGCTGCAATAATAGCAATCAGTTTTGCTGAATCCTCAAAGTCTAGTTTTTTCCAAGATCTGCCGGTTTTATTTTTAACAAGCTTTTACCAAGCAATTTAGTTCCTACACTTAGACCTCCCAATAACAGCAGAATGGTATACAAGGTTAGCAAAGTTTTTTTTCGGTGCTCATTTTTTAAAAAAATAAAATAATTATAATTTAAAAAAAAACATGAACACGATGATCTACTACAGCTACAAGGGAGCCTAAACCTTCCTGAACTTATGAATGACCAAGCTAATGACCAAGCTATTATGCCCAAAAAGGAGAGGCTGTATTCTTTAGCAGCATGTGGAAAAAAAAAACAGTTTCCTCGGAACTGAAAATTCAGCATTGAACAGATTCAACAGATGTCGCCACAAAACATTATAAAGTACATAAACAGGTAGAAGCGCAGCATGGGGTCTAGAAAGGTGAAAAATGTGGGGCAAACGGTTCTTAGTTTTGTACACTAAACTAGTCAGTAGATTTGCTCCCATTGATTCTGAACAAGATCTTACGTATGATTTAACGCAAGATCCAGTTTTAAACAAAGTCATTAGAGTCTCTAGGGTGTGATTTATACTAAAGATTTTTGGGAAAAAGTTATCGCCATTAATCATGGATTAATAACTTTTAATCATATAGATTTATATTTCCCTTCAAAATGACGATCTGGAAAATCCAGAACCAAAAACACTGAATCAGGGGGAGAAAGTAACCCAGAAAACACTGAACCAGGCGGAGACCATTAAAAATCCTGGGCGTGTTGAAGCAGGAAAAAAATTATAGAAGTGGAACAGACAAAAAAAATTAAGTTACAGCATTAAAGAAAACATAACACCGCCAACGCCAGAACAAGTTGATTCAATGCCAGCTAAAAAAAACTCAATGTGAAACAAGGGCCCCAAAGTCTCATGGGAAAATTGAACTTAAAACTGTTGCCATTTTTGGCGCCCTGCTGCTGTTGGGGGCAGTTATTATGGCTATAAAAATATACACAATGGCAACAGAAACGAAAGAAGTTAAAACAACCTGAAAACCGTAAATACAAAAAAGACAACTGCAACGCCAAACCCCCAATAACAAAGCATCATTTTGATCCAATTATAATGAATAATATTTTAAGAACTTAATTTTAAATTTTTTTAAAAAAATAGATCATGGCGTATTTTTAAAAAGATAAAGTCAATAAATAAAGACATGGGGTCATAAAAAGACATTTCCATAGACCCGAATTGTAATCAATTTCGGGTTTCTTCGATTAAAACCTCCTAAGAAATTTTTGCAAGAACCTGAGCAAGACAACCTCAACAATGACGCGTTTTTTGAGCGTGTGTGACTATCTTAACATTTATATTTTAAGATAAAACATACTTGTTTTTTGATAATTATAAGATACTTAAATAAAAACTTTGGTTTGTCCTTAGAGATTACTTATTATGATCTTAGGTTAACTTGGTAAGACTTGGGATGACTTTGGGACTTAAAGATGAAATTAAGTAGAACTTGAAAATGACTTGAGATGACTTGTGAAGACTTAGGATGACTTAAGAAAACTTTGTGAAAACTTAAGGATGAATTGGAATGACTTAGAAAACTGTAAAATGACTTGAGATAACTGTAAATGACTTAAGGATGCTTGTAATGACTTTTTTGATGACTTGTGAATGACTTGAGATACTTAAGTGTGCGTGCTGGGTGGGTTGGGAACGTGCGTGCGGGGGTGGGGGTGGGAGACTGCGTGCCCTGGGTGGGGTGGCAGGGGTTTTCCTCCCTTAGGTTTCCCGCACAAGCCAAGTACAGGCCAGTACCGTACCCTCTGCTACTAAAATAGGCGTTTCACCGCATGAACGGTTATTTAAGCAAGGCGGAATTTTAACCGTACCCTCTTGCTTTCTATAAATAGCTTCCAAAACGCATGAACGGTTAATTATAAGCAAAACGGATTTTTAAAACCCCAGCCCCCTTGCTACTAAAATAAGGCGTTCACAGCAAAGAACGGCTATTTATAGCAAGGTGGATTTACCCCAGCCCTCTTTCAAAGAAAATAAAGGGGTTCACAGCATGAACGCTATTTATAGTAGCAGTCCCGCAAGGCTAAATTTACCGCAGACCTCTTTCTAACGAAAAAAGGCGTTCACAGCATGAACGGCTATTTATAGTAGCAGTCAGCAAGGCTAACTTCACCGCAGATTGCCTCCCACAACAAAGATTTCATAAACTTTCCTTCTTGCACAAAAAAAATTATACCACCCCTCCTCCCCGTCCCTTCTCAGTTGGTTTTGATCCCTTTTAAACTGTTTGCGCCTTTCAAGGCAGTGACCCATAATCAGAGCATGATGGATAGTTTTTCTTTCGCCAAGTTTTAGTAAAAGAGCACCACTTTGTAAAAATGGAATCATTTTTGTCCCAAAAGTCAAAAGATTATCAAAGCCATCAACATCTCTTTCAGTAATATTGCCCAAATCTTTTTCTAAATCTCTTTGTGGGAACCAACAAGCTTTCAAGGTAGCTGTGTAGTTTTATCAATGTTAGTTCTCGTTTTTCTTTCCACACCCCACCTTCTAAAAACGCAATACTGCTCTTTGGCTTACAAGGTAAAAAAACAGCGCTCACCTAATTTCTTTGTTTATATACTCCATCATAAGCTTTAGTATTGCATATGATCCTCCATAACAAGAAGTTGGTCCTCTGTAAACAAAACACGTCCGTCTCCATTAGAAGCCATGGGTAAAATGGCCGGGTCTTGCCAGCGTAGTAGTGTTGACGTGGGGTGTCACGTGACAGTCTAGACTATTCGTGAACATTTGCTGACGCAATAAGGGGAAGTTTTCCCCCCAGCGCACTTGGCCAGGTAAGAGACAAAACGCAGTAAGCTCGCGAGCATGGTTTATTGATTTTTAAAACCACAACATAGGAAGCCCCACAGGTGCAAAACGAGCCGCTCGCTTTGCACTGTGTTCTATGTGTGTGTTGTGTGTGTGGTGCGTGTGTGTTGTGTGTTGTGTGTGTGTGTGCATGGTGTGTGTGTGTGTGTCTGCCCGCCTCTCTTCTGTCTGTCTGTCTCCCCCTGTCTCTCTCTCTCTGTCTGCCGTGATTCTCTCTCTCTCTCTTCCGCCCAGAAAAGGCGGCTTAAGGCCACTTTCGCCCAAAAAAAAACGGTGTTGACAAGTGAGTCAGGATTGGTAAAAAGCTGTTCTCTGGGATGCATGGTGAGGTAGGAAGTAATTGAGCAATAAAATATCCTCTGTCCACTGTGGCATGGATAAGAGTCTTGGGCTAGGAGTCATTGCAAGATACATGTCAACCCTGTACAATAACTCATGGAAGAGTCCTTCCACATGGAACCGTTAGAAATATACCAGAGGCAAAAAAAAAACGCGAAAAAATAGAGACAGTGCACGATATGTTTTACATTGTGAACAGGACGTAAGCAATGTCGTGGCACTCAACATTAGCAGTACGTGGTGTCTTGGGCCCGGGTTTTAACCTCGTAACAGTGGGTGAATGTTGCCGGGTTCAGCGTTTTTGCACGAGGAGTGCAGTTGCCAGTGGACTACCTACGCCACGTGCATCAATGTGAATTGCAACTCAATGTGGCCCCCATTGTGGGGCTATAAATTTCCAAACCCCAAAAAGTTCAAATTATCCCTTCCAGAGGCGCCAACATAATGCCGAGACTTTCTCGTCAAGATCGTTGCATAGCAATGGGGCAACTGCAGGCCGGGGTTCCAATGAGGCAGGTCGCTATCGCATTCGGAGTCCACATTTCCACCGTCTATCGCCTTCTGGACCGCTTTCAAGCAAGAAACACCACTGATGACAGACCGAGGAGCGGCAGACCGAAGGTCACCACAGCAGCCCAAGACCGCCATCTTCTTCGTCAGCATCGACGGAGCCTTACCAAACCGCTGCCAACACAGCCAGGAACACCGTCGGCAACCATGGCAGGCCAATCAGCAACAGGACCGTGCGTCGCCAACTGAACACAGTTGGTCTCCAATGCAGGCGTCCAGCACGGCGACCTATCCTGACACTCCAGCATCGCCAGAACCGTCTGCAGTGGGCACAGATCCACGTGCATTGGCGCCATCGGGACTGGGGCCGAGTCCTCTTCAGTGATGAAAGCCGGTTCTGCGTCGACCCAGGCGATGGCCGCATCCGGATCTGGAGAAGAGCGGGGGAACGCTTCACGGATGCCAACATCACCGAAAGGGACCCATGGGGTGGTGAAAGCATCATGATCTGGGGGGCTATCGGCATAAATCGCCGTATTGGGCCAGTCATCTTCCAGAATGTGGGTCCAGGACGTGGTAACGGGGTCACTGCTGTTCATTACATCGACCAAGTTCTGAGGCCCCACATCCTGCCGCATTTCCAGCAGCATCCACAGAACACAGAACCTGTTTCAGCAGGACAACGCAAGGCCGCACACTGCCCGTGCTACGCAGAACTTCCTGAGGCAGAACAACATCAATCTGCTGCCTCACCCAGCCCGTTCTCCCGACCTTAACCCAATAGAGCATTTCTGGGATGCCCTTCAGAGGCAGTTGAACCAGCTCAACCCCAGACCCCAGACAGCAGCTCAGCTTGCTGTCGCTGTGGGCCAGGTGTGGTGGCAAGTCCCCCAGAGGCAGACCAACACTCTGGTGCGCTCGATGTACCGCAGGTGCACAGCTGTGATCAATGCTCGAGGTGGTCACACCAGATACTGACATTCTGCTGTTAACACAGGGTCAAGGTCAAGTTCATGTGACCTTATTTTCTACCAGAATGAACTTTGAAAGGACACTTTTGCGGTGTTCGATTGCTTTTTCTCACTTTCTATTACCAGTTCAAAGGAATCGGTAGCCAAATTACATCAACATTTCTATACAGTTTGTTTTCGCGTTTTTTATGCCTCTGAGTATACATGTGTATCACTCTCTACTGTCGCCTGTACAATAGTCTTGGACAGGATGTCATTGAGAGATACACGTCCACCATCCATTGCAGTCTTTAGAATGATCCTGGGCAGGTAGTCACTGAGAGATGCATGTCCACCATCCATTGCAGTCTTTAGAATGATCCTGGACAATTAACACTGAAAGATGCATGTCCACCGCTCCACATTTCTCTGTAGAATGGTCGTAGTCAGGGAGTCATTTAGCGAGACATGTCCACCATACACTGTTCTCTATAGAATGGTCGTAGACAGGGAGTCATTTAGCCATACATGGCCACTATCCACTGTTCTCTATAGAATGGTCGTAGACAGGGCCTAGGAGTCATTTAGCGAGACATGTCCACCATTCACTGTTCTCTATAGAATGGTCGTTGTCAGGGAGTCATTTAGCGAGACATGTCCACCACCCACTGTTCTGTACAGGATGGCGCAGACAGGGAGTCATTTAGCGAGACATGTCCACCATTCACTGTTCTGTACAGAATGGTCGTAGTCAGGGAGTCATTGAGCGAGACATGTCCACCATACACTGTAGCTGTTAGAACAGGCTCAGACAGGGAGCCACGACAGATATCCGCCTGTGCAGTCACATGTACAGCATGTCATAAGTGCGGGGGTGGGATGGGGTGAGGTGGGGTGGGGGGTGGGGTGGGTCTTGTCTGCCAGGCAAAATGCTGGCATTGTCTGTGAAGAGTAGACCCGCTGCTTTTAGTCTCAGATCTCCAAGGCGGTTTTTGATAGCAATGATGGCGTGAAGGAAGTGGATTAACAGTTGTTGGCAAGCACAGGTTTGGATGGTTGCATTAATTTGGACCAAGCTTACCACTACGACGATCAGTAACGAAGGTAGTGTGTAGTGTAATGGTGACGAAGGTAGTGTGTGGTGTAATGGTGACGAAGGTAGTGTGTGGTGTAATGGTGATGATGATGATGGGGATGGTGGTCGCGTTTGGTGTTCTCCCTTTTTGTGTCTCTGTCTATCTGATCTCTCTCTCTCTCTCTCTCTCTCTCTCTCTCTCTCTCTCTCTCTCCTCTCTCTCTCTCTCTCCTCTCTCTCTCTCTCTCTCTCTGCATCTCTCTCTCTCTCTCTCTCGCTGTCTCTCTCTCACAACACCACACACACACACACACACACACACACACACACACACACACACACACACACACACACGCACACACGCATATATACACACACACACGCACATGCACACGCATACGTACATACATATATAAACACACAGAGAGAGAGAGAGAGAGAGAGAGAGAGAGAGAGAGAGAAGAGAGAGAGAGAGAGAGAGAGAGAGAGAGAGAGAGTGGTCTGGGTTGTTTTATTGATATAAGACGTAAGTCGTAAGTCTCTTCTGAAGTGGTCAGGAAACAAAATACAACATATCACAAATACACACTGCATAGTACAAAGGGTAATAGAAAGCCAATAATTCCAGAATCTATCCAGAAGTAGTCATTTTTGTGAACATTGAATGCATCATTCAAAACAAATCTGAAAACTTTTTCGGGAGAGACTGTGACACCAAGAAGACCGGTTCGAACAGGTAAGGCTGTCAATAAAAGTCGGGCTTAATGAATTAATTTCCAACATCCCTGTGCGCGGAACAACAATAAACTAAATGCATTTAGTTTTATTGTGATAATTTGCAAAAAGACATGCCAATAAATGTCACAAATACTGTTTTTGTTGCTAAGCTGCGGTACAGGCTGCCACATTCTATTCTCCAAGTCAAAACTTAATTATGAATAATTTGAAGTGCCTCCATATTTTTTTAAATTTTATTAGTTAACAAAAATTTCCACTGAAGAGAATGACATCCATTCCTGTAGGAATGAAGAAATTTTACTATTTCACACACGTGCAGTCAATCAGCATTTTCACCAAAACCTCTTAAGATTTATAACACTTTGACTGAAACAATACGGAGCCCATCCTGTATTCAAATGGACAAATGCGTAGTTTTCTTTCAAAACTGTTTGCATTTATCTCCAGTTTCTGTATAGTATGACATTTTTGCTTTTGACGAGGAGAGAGAGAGAGAAGAGAGAAAAGAGAAAAGGGGAGAAGAGAGAGAGAGGAGAGAGAGAGAGAAGAGAGAGAAAAGAGAGAGAACGAGAGAGAGAGCGAAGAGGAGAGCGAGAGAGAGAGCGAAAGAAAAGGAGAAGAAAAGAGAGAGAGAGAGAAGAGAGAGAGAGAAAAGAAGAGAGAGAGATAGAGTAGAGAGAGAGAGAGAAGAGAGAGAGAGAGAGAGAGAGGAAATATGGGCAACACACAGACTCCAAATTGCAACAAGTACAGTCATGATCTTCATCCCAGCCCCCCCCCCCCCCATTCTTTACCAAGAATGCCCCAAAGGGAGACCACCCTAGGTCCGGATTACACGGTTGTAAAAATGGGCGAGCCGAGTGTGCATGAGAAAAGAGCTTTGCTTCACATACTGCTATTGATGAGGATTAGAGAGATGAGAAAAGGAGGGAGTAAGAGAGAGCAGCGGGGAAAGGATGGGGTGGGGGGGGAGATGGAGGCGGGGAAATTTGGTGCAAATAGGGAAGTGAGGGAGAGAAGGGGGTGTGGGGGGAAGGGGGTGGAGGATGCTTCAGGTTACAGCTCGAAGTCAGGATCGTTTTCTATGTCCCTGTTCACATTACCTTGAAAGTGTGTGTGTGTGTGTGTGTGTGTTGTGTGTGTGTGTGTGGTGTGTGTGTGTGTGTGTGTGTTTTGGCGAGTGTGTGTGTGTGTTGTGTGTGTGTTGGTGTCGTGCGTGCGTGCGTGCGTGCGTGCGTGCGTGCGTGACCGCGCGCGGTGGGGTGTGTCTGTGTGTGTGTGTGTGTGTGTGTGTTGAGAGGAGAGAGAGAGAGAGAGAGAGGAGGAGAGAGAGAGAGACAGACAGACAGACAGACAGACAGAGACAAGAGACAGAGACAGACAGACAGACAGACAGAGACAGACAGACAGACAGAGACGACAGAGAGGTAAACATACAGAACAGAGACAGAGAGCATATCCTTCAGATCTACGAGGCAATGCCATACATAGAAGAAATATCCCCCATAGTTCTCCCTCCTCCCCTTCCCATTCCCATATCATAGAACAAGGACTGAACGAATCAGTGTGGACTATTCGCCATCAGTTCATGAGAGACATCTTCTCCCTGACATCAGCCCTTTGAAGCAGACTCTCTCTGTGCGCTTGCATTGTAGATGAAAACGGGGCCATCGATATGGTCTCACTGCTGCGTGTTGATGTGATTTGTATCTACAGAGAGATGCTTACTTCAGGTCCATTAGACATATCTTGCCCAAGGTTATCTCTTTGTTTCGTTCTCTTGCCTTCTCCTTCTCCTCTCTTCTGTTTACCGTTCTTCATTTTTCTGTCCTCCCTGTATCTGTTTCTGTCTGTCTGTCTGTCCTGCATTTCTCTCTCTCTCCCCCTCTCTCTTTCTTTCACTCTGTCTCTCTCCCCCTCTCTCTCTTTCACGCTCTCTCTCTCTCGCCCTCTCTCTTTCACTCTCTCTCATCTCTCTCCTTTCCACTTCTCTCTCTTCTCCATCTCTCTTTCACTCTCTCTCTCTCTCTCTCTCTCTCTCTCTCTTTCACCCTCTCTCTCTCTCCCTCTCTCTTTCATCTCTCTCTCTCTCTCTCTCCTCTCTCTCTTCCCACTCCTCTCTCTCTCTCCTCTCGCTCTCTCTCTGTCTGTCTCTCTGTCTCTCTCTGTCTCTCTCTTTCACCCTCCTCTCTCTCTCCTCCTCCTTTCACTCTCTCTCTCTCTCTCTCCTCGCTCTCTCTCTGTCTGTCTCTCTGTCTCTCTCTGTCTCTCTCTTTCACCCTCTCTCTCTCTCCTCTCTCTTTCCATCACCTCTCTCTCTCTCTCTTCTCTCCTCTCTCTTCCCACTCTCTCTCTCCTCTCTCCTCTCTCTCCTCCCTTCTCTTCTCTCTCTGTCTGTCTCTCTGTCTCTCTCTGTCTCTAACGTTCTTCCCTATCCCTCTCCACTCTCCCTGTTTCTGTCTCCTCTCCTCTCTCTCCCTTTCCCCCCCCCCCCCCCCCTCGTCTCCTCGCTCACGCTATCTTTCTTTCTCTGGCTTTTGTCTGTCCGTCGTCTGTCTGTTTGTCTCTCTGTCTGTCCATCTCTCTCTCTCTCTCTCTCTCACTCTCTCTCTCTCTTTCTCTTCTCTCTCGTCTTCTCTCTCTCTCTCTCTCTCTCTCTCTCTCTCCATCTTTCTGTCTGTCTGTCTGTTTCGAGTGTGTGTGTGTGTGTGTGTGTGTGTGTGTGTGTGTGTGTGTGTGTGTGTGTGTGTGTGTGTGTGTGAGAGCGTGCGTGCGTGCGTGCATGCGTGCATGCGTGCGTGCGTGCGTGCGTGTGTGTGTGTGTGTGTGTGTGTGTGTGTGTGTGTGTGTGTGTGTGTGTGTGTGTGTGTGTGTGTGTGAGCAAGAATGAGAGAGAGAGAGAGAGAGAGAGAGAGAGAGAGAGAGACAGACAGACAGACAGACAGACATACAGACAGACAAACAGACAGACAGACAGAAGACACACAGAGAAGTGCAGGCAAGTAACGCGGACACGTTTTTTTACCCCTTTTATTTTAATATGGTTTTCACCTCCACGACACAGCTTTCCCTCAATCTGATAGTTGGCTACGTTCGTGATGACGGCCTAGACGGCTTGTGGTCAAATCTTTCAAACATGGATTGTCTGGTGGAATAACTCAGTTGCCAGCATGAACTCAGTTGAACCTGTATTGACCACACACACACACACACACACACACACACACACACACACACACACACACACACACACACACACACACACATACACACACATCATTAGCCAGCCTCCATTGCATCAGGGCACTGTTGACAGAGGCAAACCGAAGCGTGACAGGGAGTAGTGTTCATTTACCAGGGCAAGGTTTCATCTTCTGTGCCGGTAGTCAGGTGAACGTAGTGGGGCGTCTTTTTTCTGTGTGTGGTTATTTCTCTTGGTTTGCTTGTTTCCCCCACTAACCCCCACCCCCACCCGTCCCAACCGACCCCGACTGCCGCCCCCCTCCGCCCCTTTCGAGCTTTTGTCTCTCTTCAAAGGTTTTTTTTCCCTCTTTTTTCTCTGTCTTTCTTTTCTCTGTCTTATGTGGCATACTTTGCGTTCATTTAGATTTTAACGTTCGTCTCCTTTTCTCTCTTTTCTCTCTTTTCTCTCTTTTCTTCCTTTCTTTCGCCATCCGTTCCGTCGTTTTCATCTTTCCTTCCTACTTTTCCCTCTCCCTTCTTTTTCTTTGGTTTGCTATTTTTAGACTCTTTCTTTTCGTTTTTGATGCATGTTCTTTTTCTCTGATTTTTGTGTTGATGCCATTCTTGTGCTCTCTTGTCCTTTGTTCCTTTTTTTTTTACTTGCACTTCTTGTGTTCTCTTGTCCTTCCTTCCTTTTTTACTTGCACTATCTCGAGAGGTTATGCATTCCTATTTTCTTTCCTGCTTTCTTTGACAAAATCATGTTGATAGTTGAAACAAAGTTTCAAGTTTTGTGTCTGGGGAATTACTCAGACGTTTTATTCCACTTTACATCAATCTACATAGCTGAACATTTGTCACACAATCCAGTGAAGAATATGTGACGAAACACTGCATAACTTATGCAACTCTTGTAAACCATATTTTGCTCTTCAGAGCAAAGCAGAATAAAGGCTGTTGGAAACAACCATTGACCAATCATTCTTCTCATTTTAAAAGGCTGTTGGGAACAACCATTGACCAATCATTCTTCTCATTTTAAAAGGCTGTTGGGAACAACCATTGACCAATCATTCTTCTCATTTTAAAAGGCTGTTGGGAACAACCATTGACCAATCATTTTTCTCATTTAAGGAAATTTTGCTGATGACACAACTCACAAGTATTAATACCTAAATCACATGACGTGACTTTCAGGTCCCAAAACTCACTTGTGATGCTCTCTTTGCATTATCTGGGCGTCCCAAATTGTCCCATTCCATTCGTTTTTTTTTTTCTTCTATCTGCTTGGTACCACATGGGTTGTGCTTTGATGTGCAAGTGAAAAAGAGGGGAAAATCAACCTTCAGACACGTAAAATTATGGGGACAAATCTGAGTTGTGTTTTTTCCTATAGGCACGTGAAAGCGGACACTCGCTCTGTTTAAGCATGCAGACTTTTGGTGTGTTACTTTACTAAAGTTTTTTTTTTTCTTTCTTTCTGGTTTAGTCTCATAAATTCTATCTATCTCTGTTTTTCTCGCTGTCTCGACGTCCCTTACTCTTTTTCTGTTTTTTTTTTTTTCTTTTTCTGCTTCTTCCTGCTTGCAGATAGTTGTCTCCATCTGTTGTGTAAATTTGTACCACAAGAAAATCCGATGTCACCGGCAAACTCAAGACAGCCAGTTTATGACCATGCTAATGTTATTGTAAGCTTGGCTACTCTTAATGGATAGGACAAAAGCTTGGGATATGTTGTTGGCATGTCATGGGACTTTTCTTCTTGTTCTTTTTGTACTTCTTGTTCTTATTCTTGTTGTTGTTGTTGTTGTTGTTGTTGTCGTTGTTGTTGTTGTTGTTGTTGTTGTTGTTGTTGTTGTTCTTCTTCTTCTTCTTCTTCTTCTTCTTCTTCTTCTTCTTCTTCTTCTTCTTCTTCTTCCTTCTGCTCCTCCTCCTCCTCTTCCTCCCTCTCCTCCTTTTTGTTTCACGTTTCCCTCTTTATTCAAACAACAACAACAACAACAACAACAACAAAACCCACCGTCCCTTAAAAGCAGGCTTGTTCTTCGCAAAGCTTATTTGACGTGTGGTTGGCATCACTATCAAGATTTATGTCGTGGATCCCTCGAGATGTAACGAAAGGTATGTACATTACTTATCCATGAGAAACACTTTTAGAAAGAGCACAAATCAGCCTGTGAAACCTGTTAAAACAAACAAATACAGCCAAAACAACCAGATATCAATACAAGTACATAACATGTTTTTGATGAAAAGAACTACGAATGTACATGGTGTGAGCATGTAAAGTGATTTGCTAGAATCAGCGGAAAATCAATAAGCGTACCCTTAGAATTGTGCACTTTTGCACACACACACACGCACGCACGGTCGCTCACACACACACACACACACACACACACACACACACACACACACACACACACACACACACACACACACACACACACACACACACACACACACACACACACACACACACACACACACACACACACACGGTCGCTCTCTCACACACACACACACACACACACACACACACGGTCGCTCTCTCACACACACACACACACACACACACACACACACACACACACACACACACACACACACACACACACACACACACACACACGCACGCACGCACGCACGCACGCACGCGCGCGCGCGCGCGCGCACGCACGCACGCACGCACACACACACACACACGCACGCACGCACGCACGCACACACGCACGCACGCACACACACACACACACACACACACACACACACACACACACACACACACACCAAGCTTTGACTGATATATTTGAAGCAAAATTTAGAAAGAGAAGGGGTTAGTTACCACCAAAGACATGGATATGCAAAGTGGACAATGATCAAATGGACGCGATTATTAATCAAATCGATTGATAGTCGTTCTGGTGATGTTGGTTTAGTGTTTATGAAATCATGCTCATAAACTCAAAGGTAGAAAACACTCGCAATTACTGACATCATATGTCTCCTTTCTATTCATTTGTCTGTTCTGTATTTCATATCCAATTGACCTTACTTTACTCCTTGATTTTTGTGTTCGTTCGCATTTCGTTTCGTTTCCAGTAGTGCAGCTGCCTATTTCATTCTGCTTTTATACACATGTGAAAAAAGTGGGAAAAGATGCACTTTGGCAGTTATTTTGCTGCTTTAACAGTTTTGTTCCTGTGATAGAATCTTGCATTGTACCTACAGAAAAAGACAGTATTGGAAAATCGATTCTGCTTGCTGACGTTCACAATGTGCTGAGTAAAAGAAAATACAAAGGAAAATGAGTGAACACACACAAGGTATTGCAATTTCATGCATTTAAAGATACGTCACGTCAGACTATCTCTCTCTCTTTGACTGGCTGAAATAATGTGGCTTCCATACTGGGGATGTATTTACTATGGTTGCTTCTGTGTTAGATCTGAAACAAATCTGAATTGATCGATACTACATGCAAATACGTGTGGCGAAGAGAACTATTGATATTCAAACTGGGAGAAGCATTGTAGGGCTTGGTCACTGATATTCACTGGTACCTAACGGCTTCCTGTCTTTCTGATGTTCATTAGTTCCCAACATTTTCCACTCTTTCCTTTGTTCATTGGCAGCTAGCGTCTTCCTCTCTTTCCATTGGTCACTGGTACCTAATGTCTTCCTCTCTCTCTGTCATTCTCTCTCTGTGAGTCTGTCTGTAGTCTGTCTGCCCGTCTGGCTGGCTGACTGCCTCTGTCTCTTTTTGTCTGTCCTTGTCTCTGTCTCTATGTCTCTCTATGTCTCTCTCTGTCTCTCTCTGTCTCTGTCTCTCTCTCTCTCTCTCTCTCTCTCTCTCTCTCTCTCTCTCCTCTCTCTCTCTCTCTGTTTGTTTTTTTGTATCCAACGTTTCCCTAACTGTTTTTTTTTACTTGCTTGTACCTAGCATCACCCTGTCTTTGTGCTGTTTAGTGATGCTAACGTCTTTTTGTATTTTTGTTGTTCTTTGGTACATTATGCCTTTCTTTCTGTTGTTCTTAGATACCCAACATTTTCCTCTCTTTGGTTTTGGTACATATCGTCTTCTCCTAATTTCCACTGTTTCTGATACATTACAACCCCCCCCCCCTCCTCTGTCTCTCTCTGCCTGTTGCTTTTGAGTATTCGACGTCTTCTCTCCTTCTGTTATTCTCTGGTATCTAATGGATTCCTCTTTGTCTGTTATTCTCTGGTATCTAATGGATTCCTCTTTGTCTGTTATTCATCGGAACCTGAGGTGCACCTTTGTTTCCATCGTTCAATTGTACCCAATAACTGGAACCTGAGGTGTGCCTCTCTTCCCATCGTTCAATTGTACCCAATAACTGGAACCTGAGGTGTGCCTCTCTTCCCATCGTTCAATTGTACCCAATAACTGGAACCTGAGGTGTGCCTCTCTTCCCATCGTTCAATTGTACCCAATAACTGGAACCTGAGGTTTGCCTCTCTTCCCATCGTTCAATTGTACCCAATAACTGGAACCTGAGGTTTGCCTCTCTTCCCATCGTTCAATTGTACCCAATAACTGGAACCTGAGGTTTGCCTCTCTTCCCATCGTTCAATTGTACCCAATAACTGGAACCTGAGGTGTGCCTCTCTTCCCATCGTTCAATTGTACCCAATAACTGGAACCTGAGGTGTGCCTCTCTTCCCATCGTTCAATTGTACCCAATAACTGGAACCTGAGGTGTGCCTCTCTTCCCATCGTTCAATTGTACCCAATAACTGGAACCTGAGGTTTGCCTCTCTTCCCATCGTTCAATTGTACCCAATAACTGGAACCTGAGGTTTGCCTCTCTTCCCATCGTTCAATTGTACCCAATAACTGGAACCTGAGGTTTGCCTCTCTTCCCATCGTTCAATTGTACCCAATAACTGGAACCTGAGGTGTGCCTCTCTTCCCATCGTTCAATTGTACCCAATAACTGGAACCTGAGGTGTGCCTCTCTTCCCATCGTTCAATTGTACCCAATAACTTGAACCTGAGGTTTGCCTCTCTTCCCATCGTTCAATTGTACCCAATAACGTCTTTTTTCTTTCTTTCTTCTTTTCATTTCTTCTGCACCGTACGTCTTCCTCTCTCTGTGTTCTCCATTGGTATCTGATGTCTTCCCCTTTTCTGTCGTTCAAGGGTTCTTAGTATGTTCTTGCTTTTCACCCACACCTGATATCATCCTGTCTTTCTGTTGTTGACAGTTGCTTGACGTCTTCCTTCCTTTCTATAGTCCTTGCTATGTAACATCACTCTTTCCCTCTGTTCCTTGCTATGTAACATCACTCTTTCCCTCTGTTCCTTGCTATGTAACGTCACTCTATCCCTCTGTTCCTTGCTATGTAACGTCACTCTTTCCCTCTGTTCCTTGCTATGTAACGTCACTCTTTCCCTCTGTTCCTTGCTATGTAACGTCACTCTTTCCCTCTGTTCCTTGCTATGTAACGTCACTCTTTCCCTCTGTTCCTTGCTATGTAACGTCACTCTTTCCCTCTGTTCCTTGCTATGTAACATCACTCTTTCCCTCTGTTCCTTGCTATGTAACATCACTCTATCCCTCTGTTCCTTGCTATGTAACATCACTCTTTCCCTCTGTTCCTTGCTATGTAACGTCACTCTTTCCCTCTGTTCCTTGCTATGTAACGTCACTCTTTCCCTCTGTTCCTTGCTATGTAACGTCACTCTATCCCTCTGTTCCTTGCTATGTAACATCACTCTCTCCCTCTGTTCCTTGCTATGTAACATCACTCTATCCCTCTGTTCCTTGCTATGTAACATCACTCTATCCCTCTGTTCCTTGCTATGTAACGTCACTCTTTCCCTCTGTTCCTTGCTATGTAACGTCACTCTTTCCCTCTGTTCCTTGCTATGTAACGTCACTCTTTCCCTCTGTTCTTTGCTATGTAACGTCACTCTTTCCCTCTGTTCCTTGCTATGTAACATCACTCTATCCCTCTGTTCCTTGCTATGTAACATCACTCTTTCCCTCTGTTCCTTGCTATGTAACATCACTCTTTCCCTCTGTTCCTTGCTATGTAACATCACTCTTTCCCTCTGTTTCCTGGCTATGTCACATCACTCTTTCCTTCTGTTGTTTTTGGCTATGTAACATCACTCTATCCTTCTGTTGTTTCTGGCTATGTAACATCACTCTTTCCTTCTGTTGTTTCTGGCTATGTAACATCACTCTATCCTTCTGTTGTTTCTGGCTATGTAACATCACTCTTTCCTTCTGTTGTTTCTGGCTATGTAACATCACTCTTTCCCTCTGTTCCTCGCTATGTAACATCACTCTTTCCCTCTGTTGTTCCGGGCTATGTAACATCACTCTTTCCCTCTGTTCCTCGCTATGTAACATCACTCTTTCCCTCTGTTGTTCCTCGCTATGTAACATCACTCTTTCCTCCTGTTGTTTCTGGCTATGTAACATCACTCTTTCCTCCTGTTGTTTCTGGCTATGTAACATCACTCTTTCCTTCTGTAACATCACTCTTTCCTTCTGTGGTTAGTTGGTACCTAGAGTCTTGACGCCTTTTGTTGCTCGCTACTACTTGAAGGTACTCCTCTCTTTCAACCGTTCGCTGGCACCTTTCAACTTTCTCTCTCTCTCTATTTCAATGCTACCAAATGTGTTCCTTTCTATCTCTATGCTGGTAACTGGCATCTGACGCCTTCCTCTCTTTTCCTTCTTCACTGGCGCTTAATGTCCTCTGTCATATTTCTGCTAGTTACTCATACCAAGCCTCTTTCTCTCTTTGTGTTTACTGGAACCTAACATCCTACTGTCTGTCTTTTATTCTTCTCTTTCTGATGTCTGCTGGTATCTAACGGCTTCCTCTCTCTCTATTGATCGTTGATACTTAACGTGTTCCTCTCTTTCTGTCGTTCACGGGTATTTAATGTATTCCTCT